>LBNU01016661.1:77160-91699 GCA_014162995.1 Artemisia annua | reverse complement strand
ACAAATTTACAACTTTGGTCCCACAAGTTTGAAAAATGTCAAAAATAGTCCTTGGTGAATTTAAAAAGTGAAAATAATCAAAAATAAACCTTGTACTATTCATCAATGACAAAATTGGTCCTTGTGGTAAAAATTTGGAAAATTACAGGTTTGGTCCCTGAAGTTTCACAAAATGGCAGAAATGGTCCCTGGACTTTAAAAATATGGAAAAGTCAACAAAAGTCCTTGAACTATTCAAATATGGCAAGATTAACCCTTGTGAATACTTTGGAAAAATCACAAAACCCAACCCTCAAAAAACAGAAAATTACACAAAAGGTCCTTGTGAAATATATAAACCAAACCGGATCCTTATAATCCCCAAAATCCAAAAAACCCAACCCAATAAACAAACCAACCCACCCCTAGCCCACTACACTCTTTTTCTTTTCTCTGGCCCAACCCCCTCAAGCCCAAAAGCCCCCTTAGTTATAAAAAAATCAAATACCCGTTCCCCCCTTCCCCACCTCCTTCCTCGTTCACACTCTACACCCCTGCAAGAACCAAAAGCCCCAATTTTCCAAACCCTAATTTTTCAAAAAATTAAGCGTTTGCAAAAAATCTTTTAGATCTATGAAACTAAAGTCAAGATCTATCAATTAACACAAGTCCTCATTTTGAGTGGAGTGAGGACTAGGGGGTGTCGAATGGAGGTTAGATTCTTCCTTAGAGAGGGCATCATCAAAGGCAATAGCAATGCCAGATGGTTCGGGAGATGTAAAGAGTTGCCTCATCCTGCGCATTTCCCTGTCAGGTTCTGCGTATGGTGGAATAAGGTCTCTTAGTGAGCTACGGCTTCTAGTTATCCTAAGGGTGGAGGGATCTTCGTTTACTATGATGGCGGATGGTAAAGATTACGAACAAAAACACGAAGAAAAAGATAGACTAAAGAAATCCTAGAAAAATAAAATAAAAATCTCGCTAGAAAGGAATCTAGTGAGTAGACCTAAAGAAATAAAAATTCTACCTAAACAATAACTATTCCCCGGCAACGGCGCCAAAAACTTGATGCGTGGTTTTGTAACCTTACAACAGGTTTTACCTCTCGAGGGATCTCAAGAGGCTTACAACCCCACCAGGCAGTGTACCTGACCGATGTAGTATAGGATAGTGGTAAGTACGGGGGATTGATCATTCTCTCACAGGGAATAGTGTTCGTTAGGATAGAAAAGCTACTCTAATAGGTCTAAAGGTGGAAGGAAGATTCTTTTTGTATTTTTCTATTTTTATGAAAGCAATTAAAATATCGGTTTTGGAAGAAGGGCGGAATTAGTTGTTAGTCAACTAACCCAAGTTTACTACTTATGCAGATTAAAATAAAATAAATATCTAAACTATTGTGGTTGTGAAAACAATATGGAGAAAATTGTGTTTACTTAGATTTCATTACTCCCTAACTATCTTTTACCGGTTAATTGATATGTGTGTTACTTGTGTGGATGAAGGGTGTATTCCTAATAACTCATGGAGTGGCATACATATCTCTCCAATTCTATGAGCTCTTATCTCGCCCTATGCCATGCACGGCACAACCATAGGGGTTGTAAACAGTGGCTCATGCGTTAAATACTACCTTAATAGCCTAGTATGCCTTGGCTACATGTTTCCCAAGACGTTCAAGCACGTTACCATAAAGGAGGTTGGCCAGTTTTCTTGAGCCTAACATTGATGGAACAATCATCCCAACAAACAACAACACACACCAATCAACCAATAATTAATAGTTAGGTTTCATTAGATCTAAGCAAACACTAGAGAATTTAGCTACACATGTTAATTAAAAGACAAGCAAAAGAGATAATCAACCAACACATAGACATATTGATTGAATTAAAGTGAAGACTTATCTTTAATTAAGCATGAGGGTTCCAAGGGTTGGAAACCCTAAAAAGTACAGAAAATTCGTCTTTAGGGTTTGCCCTAAAAGTTCTCCACAAAGTTCCACACTAATGAATGAAAATTAGAAAACTATATATAGATTTTACACTCTGACGGCGTCAGGTTATAAGGGCTGACGCCGTCAGCTCGCCGCCATTAGGTTTCTCGGATGGCCTAGATCCACTTCTGACGCCGTCACCTTATAAAACCTTCTGGGCCGTCACTCTTTAACTTTACTCCTGACGGCCTACTTTTCCTAACACCTGACGGCGTCAGGTGTTAAATCCTAAATTTCCTCTGGCCCGTCATTTGATAATTGGTTTCCACTCTTTTGTCAAGGCTTTCTGACGGCGTCACCTTGTGACTTCTGACGCCGTCAGGTTGTAAATCTTCATCTTTTGAGACTTTGTCGTTTTCTTCACTTTTATGCTCCAAAAACGTCCGAATATGCATGTTTTCCAGAATTCCTCTCAAAAGTACCTAAAATGACAAAAGGAACGATTTAGGGCAATATTTGATCACATTTATACGAATTAGGGCTTAAATGACCCCCTAAAAGCGTAACACTTTTCGTCTCATCAATATTGTAATACGAATTAGGGTTTTGGTTTTGGTAAGGTTTGCGATGATGTGATGTTTATATGAATCGGTATATATGTTAATATGTTGTTTAATGCATGTGTCGTGGATTATAAGGTGTCGTGTGCATTTGCATAGTAAACATGTTATATAATGGTCTATAACGGATTTCTGAATTTGACAGTTTTGAGGCTGAATTTGTATGCGTTATAGCTCGAGTTCCATAAGGGTTTAATTCTTTATTTTTGCATGAAAATCTAGTTTAATGCCTTAATTAAGTTTTCCAATTGGTTTGGAGTGAATTGTAGTTGTATTGGTCATGTTGTGAATTTTACGGGATCATATGTCAAATATGAGTTTTTAGAAATTAACTTTAGTCTGGTTCCACGATTTTTCATTTAAAAACTATAAGGAGTTATGACTTGCCAATTTACAGAAGTTTACTAAGTTCTGGAATTTTTGTGGATTTTTCTGGAAGGTCTAAATAGGTTTAATAAATGAAAACTTTTGGGGTGTATCTGCAGTTCATTTTCTGGACATGGTTGGATAAATGATTTTTGAAATGGTGTTTGCACTTAATAATAAATTCTGAGAAAATTCATGTAAGCTCATAAGACATAAAGGTACATGTGTAAATTATTATAGCTTCTGAATTGGAGTCTAGATATGGTTTGAAAATTCGTAAAGTGAAGGCTATAACATACTAAAATCAGAAATTTGTTAAGAAGCTAAAGGTTTTGTGAATTTATACCATTTGATGTGTTTGAGCCCTAAAAGGTACTTAAGTGATAATTATGATATATTGGGTCATATGTTAACCTGATTTGATAATGAGACCCTAAGTTGATTAATTGTGAATTGTAACCCAAGGTTACTAAATATGGAAAGTTGCTATAAATTGCAGAAAACCCTGAATATATCAATCTGAACAATAATAAGTATTGAATCAGTAATAATTTATGAAATGGTTTTTAAAATAATAAAACGATCATTAATTCGTGTAGATTCGTTAAAGAAGGAGTAACTTCTGATCCTTGTGTTTTCTGATATGGTTTCATTACGGTTTGAGGTACATATATTCTAGCCTTTCTCAGTAAGGGTGTTTCTCTCATGACTCATTATGATCCTTGACTCTGATTATGATTTCATTTGATACGATCCTCTGCTACGATCCTTTGCTATCAATCCTTTGATATGATTCATTTGATAT
The DNA here is from genome assembly GCA_014162995.1 of Artemisia annua. NCBI lineage: Eukaryota > Viridiplantae > Streptophyta > Magnoliopsida > Asterales > Asteraceae > Artemisia > Artemisia annua. The sequence continues at coordinate 87,993 of LBNU01016661.1, read as the reverse complement.
GATTTCATTCGTTATGATATTCAATATGCTATCCGTTTTGTTATGACATTTATTATGATATCTGTTTGCTATGATATGATTTAGTTTAGTTTGATATGTTATGTTTGGATATGATATGATGATTCGTTATGCTATGAATATGTTTTGTTTTGCTCCGTTGCCCGAGCTATTTAACTAGTCATGGAGGTACCATGAACATGTCATTAATGGCACCAATGGCATGACACTCTCTGTGGCGTTGTGATTAGTCCACATTGTTCCCTTTTGCTATGTATGATATGTGATCACTCGACCATTATGATATGTGTAAATACTTGTCTAGAGCAGGTGTATATATATGATTTGTTTTGCAGGGAGCGTATGGATGCATCCTAGGTGCTTTGTTTCGTTTTGTAGTGATTGGCTTGTGTGTGCCTTACACCCCTCTCACTTTTGGTACATTTGGAGCTAGCTACTCCTTGTACAACTTATGACTTGACGGATATATGTATGTGTGGATATTTGGTCTATTCATGTATCATGTTTAGACATATGTTTTGAGCTCGTGGGCATTCTTATGTGATTCGTTTAATTCCTCGTGATTATCTGATTTCGGTATTATCTTTTGAAAACCTTGTGATCAACATTACAAAATTTACTTGAAAGTGAACTTTATTTTCATGACATTGTGAGCGACAGAATGGTCACAAAACTTTCTGTTGAACTTACATTACCCTTACTGCTTTATTATAAACCTATGAACTCACCAACCTCGTGTTGACACTTTTAGCATGTATTTTCAGGTTTAAAGCGATAACTTAACGTTAGAGGTTTTGGCATGACATGGCATGGTCATAGATGACTTATATATTTGGGACCGTTTAAAATCCTTTATGGGCATGTATTATCGTACTAATTTATGGAANAGGTTGGAAGCTGGGTTTGAGTGAAGAGTGCTATAGAGCTTTAGTGGACTACCCCATGTACTAGAAGCCCATTACCTCTGGACTAGTTTCGGACTTGGATTAGTTTTAGACTGTGTTTTAGTTGTACTTTCCTTTCTTTTATAGTTTTAGTATTCCTTTGTACTTTCACATTTTTCCCTTGTAACCTTTTGTTTTAAGTCTTCCGCTTACGTTGTATGCTTTGTATGCTTTGATATGTCACCATACTGTAGCGCTCCGGACCCATGTCGGGTTGGGGTGTTACAATTATGGTATCAGAGCCCAGGCTGCGACTTGTAGTACATAAGTTATGGCCTGTGAGTTTTGGACCTTTGGGTTTGCACCTTAGAAGCTTTAGGAATAACTTTGGAAAGTTTTGCCTTAAGTATCTCCCCTTAAGAGCTTTAGTATGACCGGTGAGGATTGGGTAGATATATGATCAGACGTCGGTTTTCTTGCTTCTGCCTTTACTCTGATTTATGTCTTTACTTTTCGTTAAGCTCTTACAAGATCATTCATTTCGGAGACTTAGAAGACTTATCAGGATTCACGACATGTGTTTAGGATGCCTTTAGACTTTGTAGTGTGCCTTATAGGTTTCTCTCTCTGGAGTTATCCTCTTGAACCTTGGTTCTTGATTGGTTTGGCATTCGTTTAGATGCCTTCCGTTCATTCGGAGATTCGCGTATGTATGAATCCTACGTGTTCGACACATTCTATGACGTCTCCTTGCTTTTGATTCTTTCTACATTGTTGATTTTTGACCTTACCTATTCTACCCCTATGATCGTTTTGTGACTTTTCATCGTGTATATTCGATTTTTCCGATGCGTTCTGGAGATATTTGGAGACGATTTTGTTGTGCTAATATGTTTCCGTTGGAGATGTTCGATTTGATGTTATTTTGGATTTGGATTTGTTGCCTGAGTATTATGATGATGACGACTGTCATTTTATGTTGTCACCTTTGACGTTTTGTGAAGTTCATATTCTACACCATGATTCTTAACCTGATATTCATTTATGATCACCTTATTTTGAAACTCGTGCGTTAATCCTTCGCGGTTGTGTAAATACTTAGTTGATGAAACCTATCTCGAGAGTTATTCGGATTACTTGGAATGGTCGCCATGTATCTTTGATGTGTTTCTGTTGTATTCGTGGAGAAGAATAATGATGGCATGAAGTTACGGGTTAATTTTTGCAAGCTAAATCGTATCCTGTTTTGTATGAAGGGAGATGTTCCTAGAGATTTCTTTTTGTATTTGTTATGATCTTTATGAGTGTTGTGATGCCAATTGTATTGGCTATTGCTCCGACTATTCCTATGAAACCGATCAGTCATGTCTTTCATGAATACTTGGACAAATTGTCATTGTATGACATATTATTGTCTTCAGAGACGGAAGAGAAACACGAGTATTATCTTTGTTTTGGTGTTGATTTTCTACGTCAGAAGAAGTTTGAGAAGCTGGGGAGAGAATTTTGTTTCTACCCAGGAGGAAGGAGATTTAGCTATATTAGAAGATGGAAGGGAGCAGTTTGAAGTGAAGCACACAATCCTATCAACTCTATTCATCTTAGTTGTACTAAAATAGATAGAGTTTTGAAACAGGAGTTGGACGGGATGGTATGAAGATGGCGGCAACTACATCGGCGTTTCCCACGTACAAGAGGAAGGACAACACAAGTAGAGTTGCAGTGAAGCATTGACTAGGACGGCTTGTTTGGAAGATTGGCGGAGATTTCTTTCGGCAGGGGATTATTAAAGCTACATGAGGCGCCTACCATGATCGTGACAGAGAATCACATTTCGGTCCACGCTTGCAGAAGAGGTACAAGAAATTTTGACGTTTCGGCATTCGAGGAAGTTTTGGTCCAATACACGTTAGATCTTCATTCTTATTCGCACTGTTATCCTATCTATTTTGTTATGCCTTCTGATACGTTTCGATACTCTGATTCGTGATTTTAAACGTCAATGTGAATATGTTAACCATCTCTTGATGAGGTTCTGGATATGTTTGATGATTTGATTTGTTCCTTCGACTCTGGCAAGTTGCTTTATTCGTTCAGAATTTGGTAGTAATTGATGAGAGTTATCGGTTAGCAATATCTCCGTTTATGCTTCGTAAGAATATGTGTGTTTAGTGTATCTTCTTGTAGGATTCTATCCGTCATCTATCATCTGTCATCTGCTACACATTTGCTTCGCATTCGATTGGATTTGATTTGTTATGATTATGTTCTTCTGGGATCGAGTCATGAGAAACCATTTTGTTGTGAAGATTCTTTTGGAAGAACCTCTCCGAGCGTGAGGCTAATTATTGTCATCTATTTTCGTGATTTGGTACGTATCCGTCTAACTTTTGTGACTTCAATTTCGCAGACGAAATTTTTTTTTAGAAGGGAAGAATTATAACGCCCTAAAATTTTGGACTAACAATTTAATATGTATTATGATTTTGTCCTAAGTTTAATAAATTAGTAATATGAAAACGATAGATTATAAAATGAATACCAGTTACTAAATAACTATCCTAAGCTAAGTAAATACAAAGTTAATAAAATTTTATGTTACTAATAAATGGCACACGTTCTCTTTGTTTAGCTTATCACACGTTCTAATAGTGGCTAGGCCCAACTTGCATTTTAAATTTGTGGCATACACATTTCAAATCCGAATTATAGAAACAATGTATTTGATAATCAATCACTAATCACCATCCTAATCCTCTCCTTAATTTTCGGCTAACCACTCTATTAATCACCATAAAACTTGCCTTATCACCTCACAATCACTAACTATAATTTCGGCAAATCACACCCTCAATCACATCCTAATTTTCGTCTATATTAAACCATGTCATTCAACACTTTCCAAACTTTCCCATATACTTTTTTTTTAAAGATATTGTCTTCCCCATTTCTTTTCGTGAAAGACAGCACACATCAAACACAACCACAACGACATCTATTTCGATCCGACCCTTGACGACAGAAAACTGTCAGAAGTGAAGAGTGTTTTGTTCGTGGTTCGATGGGTTCATTCGAGGCGTATATTGGTTCGAAGGGCTGTTGGTTCGTAGGGCTTTAATACGTATTCATTCTTTTTCCCCTCGTTCAAGCCAACCAAAGGTATCTCCTTCATATAGTCCTTGTATTTCTGAATACGACATGTGAGTTTTATGCACACGTATGATCGAAGAACCAAACTAAAATCTAAATCTGGGTTCGTTAATATGAGAACACGAATGAAATATTTAAGTCGCATGAATCTGTTTTATCTTTTATGTAGGTCACGTTTTATGGCTGCTGATGTCGCCTTGTTCCAGCCCTATTTCTTAAACGTTAAAAATGCATGTGTGCCGTTGGGAGTAGTAAACAAATGATATAATATGTGTCGACTTGAGGTCCCTTTGGTTAACTCGAATCTGAGGCATGTTTTAGTTTTGATCTTTTGTTATTTGGCTAAAACCTGTATATAAACTAATCGAAACAAGAGGTAGAAAATCATGCATATATACTATACATATATCTTGCCACATGAAAGTATTACATGAACTAATAAACAACCATGCATGAAATAATGTTTTCGAAAGCCGATCTAGTCGCGTTGTTACATAAAAATGATAGAAAGGAACACATAAAATAACGAATGAGAAGTCTACACTATCCGGCCTAAATTATATACTGTTTCGAATGGACTTTATAAGTTTAACTCTATACATGTTTCATCTATTTGTTGTCAAATTAGAATGAGTATTACATGCATGTTGTTCTATTATTTTGAATCGTATGAATGACTAAACATAAAGAGAGGTCGAGACTGGTTATTGTTTTCTAAATAATTTAAAAGGGAACCGATGTCGGGTTATAAGCGAGTCTTACATGATTTTATAAAAATCTTGGGTCGTCGTGGCATAAAATATTAAGATCGTGGGTACGTTAATAAATTATATAAAATTATAATAACAGGGTCCAAAATTATTATCTTAATATTAATTTATTAAACTAACCTTTAAATTAATTTTATTTGACTTTTACTATTTAATTTTGATAATTTACATTTTAGACCCTAAACTTATAATATTGATATTTTAAGGCCCAAACTATTATATCAGTCATTTTAAACCTTATATATTATTTAATCGTCAATAATAACCTTAAGGTATTAAAGTACTAATTCAGGAAAGTTACTAAATATAAGAACTTACTAATTATGGCAAGTTACTATTTTGGTAAGTTACTAAAAATGGAAAGCCGACAAAGACGAGTAATCTGATTTAAAACAAGTTACTAATAATTAGCCGATCATTAATTCGTGTAGATTCGCTGAAGAATGAGTGACTTCCTATTCTTGTGTTATGGTTTCATTGGCGGTTTAAGGTACAGATATTCTACCCTATTTCATTAAGGGTTCTGATCTCATGACTTCGATCCTTTGACTTTGATTCGTTTGCTATGATATGATTCATTTGATATTATCCTTTGTTAGGATTCTGTTTGCTATCCATTCTGTTATGATGATCTGATTACTATCTCATTGATATGAGATTCTGTTGATATGTTCTGATTGATATGCTATGATTACTTTGTTTATGGATAGCTCTGTTCTATTATGTATGATTCTTATGCCCGAGTTTTATTCTACTCATGGAGGTACCATGGGCGTGTCATCGAGGCACCGGTGGCATGACACTATCTGGGGCGGTGTGATTAGTCCCCGGCGTTCCCTTCTGTTATAATATGATTATTGCGCACTTATGGCCATTTTGTTATATATATGCATAGTCTTGCACTTGTATATGTATTCTGTTTCAGGGAGCGTATGGATGCATCCTAGGATTTGTGTGATATGATATGATATATTATGGCTTAGTGACTGGCTGTACGTGCCTTGTACCCCTTTCACTTCTGGTACTTAGAGGTCTCCCCTCTCCGTACATTTATGATATGATGGATATGTGATTATGTGTAGGAGATCTATCGAGTACCTCGGTAGGTCGGCTCGTAGCTTTCCTATGTTCATTTGTCTATTCAAGTACCTTGTTTAGACGCTTCTTTGTTGATACGTACTCATTTCCTTTTCCGTATGATTATGTTTATGTTGATATATCTTTGATGCTTCGTTTCCTTTGTCTTATGATATCGTTTCGTTTGATCGCTTATGCATTTGACAGATGACATCCCTTTTCAGCAGGAGCTTTTGATTCATTTTCTTATGTTTATTTATGTTTCGTTGATTCGTTGTATATATATATCTATTCACTGAGCTTTCGTAGCTCAGCCGCGTTTCCTTTTCCTGCGGCAGGTTTTAGGTTGGATGCTGGGTTTGAGTGAAGAGTGCTATAGAGCTTTAGTGGACTACCCCATGTACTAGAAGCCCATTACCTCTGGACTAGTTTCGGACTTGGATTAGTTTTAGACTGTGTTTTAGTTGTACTTTCCTTTCTTTTATACTTTTAGTATTCCTTTGTACTTTCACATTTTTCCCTTGTAACCTTTTGTTTTAAGTCTTCCGCTTGCGTTGTATGCTTTGTATGCTTTGATATGTCACCATACTGTAGCGCTCCGGACCCATGTCGGGTTGGGGTGTTACAGTACGTAAGCCCAACTTTAGAGCCCATTTTGTTTTATTTTACTTTTTGATGTAGCAATGTAGTGGACCTTTATAATTCAAAGCAAGTATATTGTTGTTTTGACCGAAATTTCAAATTCTCAGCAACTCCAAATTTCCAAAATTGAAATAACATATATTTTAAGAGTAGTCTCCTTTGGGATTTTATATTTGAAATTCATCTTTTATTATTATATCAATATACTAAGGAGAGGGCTTTAATAGCCCACTTTGCTAACCCGAGGTATTTTAACCCGGACCTTTAGTGAATTTGATATAACCCAAGAATGACCCTACTGTTCATCCTCACTCAAACACTTTCTATTTTGGGGATCCGACGAAGCTACCTCCGATAACGCCCCCACCACCGATTAGGTCCGATCCAACGGGTTATAAAGTTGCTACAGTTGCCTGTGAGGGGATGTACAGTGCTAGGAACAGTAAAATGGTTTTTTTATTTCGTTTGTGGCTGATTTTGGTCCATTTGTTCTTGCTACAGTGTTACCAAGGTTTGTATCTACATCTTTGTGTTAGGTTGGTGTACATAACCTTTAGATTTATCTGCTTTTTTTGTGCTGATGAAAAGAAAGTGATCCAGATTTGTTCATTGTGAAAATTGGTTAACAAATTCGTTAGAGGTTTGGATTTGTTGGGGTTTGTTTTTTGTTGTTGATTATTGATGCTGTCTTCACTGTTTGCTTAAAAAAAAATTTGTGCTTTATTTGGTAGTTTTCATGGTTAGCGAGGTACTTTAGGGATTTAGGCAACCCTCATTTAATTTGTTAGATTTTCATGTATTTAATTTGTGTGGCTAAAAAAAATTTTAATGAGGCTGTATTAGGGTTTTTATGTGTGCATTTAATTTGCCCTGTTTGGTGTAAATGATTCTATTTAATTTTGTGCCTTGATTGTCATTTAATATGGTCTGACTTTGTGGCTTTTTTTTTTCTTTTTTTTTTAAAATTCTTTGGTTATAAATAATTTTGGTGATTGTAACTTTAAATTGCAACTTGAATATGTCTTTGTTTATGATAATGACTTATTACAATTTGTTACTCGAACTATTTTGGTACACTTATCTGAATTCCCGATGCCTGATAACTTTGTCCCTCTGTAACTATGCGTCCAAAGCTAAAAAATGTGCACACAAACAACGGCAACCAGCCCTGTACAAACTCACCCAAAAAAAAGTTGTGGTCCTATCATGAATGTGTTGCCAATGCTGTGCAAGGAAACCATTCACAAACCTCCTTTGGCAGTCAGTGCACTACACCATCTTCTTTAAGTAATTCTGAAAACCTTCGGTTAGCGGCGCCTATTGTTTCTTCTCAAGGTTAGCTAATGTTTTGTTTTGTGTGCAGTTGTTGTTTTTATTCTTTATTGCATGTGTCTATTCCTATAGTAACTGTGTACATATATATTTGTAGACGCTCTTTATAAAGAAAATGAGAAAATCTCAAACCGTATGTTTCGACTACATAATAGTTTGGGAAAACATGAGCCAACTGTACCATTGGACACCTTTGTTGGTAATTCTCATGTATTATTATTGATTTTTTATTCTAATATTTCAGTTGTTGTTAAAATGAACTCATGGTCATGTGTTTTTGAAGGTCGAGGCAGGCGTACTAGCAAACGACAACGTCAGCTGAAAGAAGATGACCGAGAAATCTGTGGTGTTGTTGCACCTTCTGTTGTTGGTCATTCTTCAGAACAATCTTTTAAAGAGTGTGGTGGTTCAGGACAAAATAGTGTGTCAGGTGATGTAACTCAACGTGAGTTTAACTTTGCTGCGTTAAACCTTTTTTTTATGTGAAATTATAGTACCTTATGAGTGACTCCTTTTTTATACATACAATAGTTAATTGGCTTTAACTTTTTTGCTTATTCACAGGAACACTTGCAACCCCAACAAAGGAAATTACCCAAACCTGTTCAATGATGGGTGAAAACAATGAAAGTGTACCAGACCACCATCGGGGTGCAGACATGTTACAACCTACTTTTAATGATGATGTCCCTTCTATTGGTGAGCATTTTATGGTTAGTATATTACTCTTTTAGCATTGTTATATCATTTTATTCCTTCCAAATTTATTGCATTATACTTTGCTAAGGTGTTTTCGTCATGCAACATTTTATAGACCAATATTTTGGTAATGTGTTTTTTGATATGCAATACTTTGTTTGTTGTATTAGGAGTGCCTCCAGACGGCTCTATTTGCTTATCATCTAAATATAATGTCACGGCTGCTGATGAAAGTCGCGTAAGGGACACCTCACAAACTCACGTAGATATAGCTGCTAACGAACATTGGTACCAACCAGCAGATCCACAATGTTCTACAAACAACCGCGAGAACGATAGTCTTTATCATTTGTCTTTAACCACTGTTGAAGGTAAATACCATTACCCATTTCGATAAAAGTTTATGTTGTTTTGTCATCATTGCCTCATTCATTTTTTCCTGCAGAACCAACGAGTAGTGCAACACCTCCAGCCCGACATAAAAGGCGAAACATGTCAGAAGGTGGGCCCAAAAGAGGCTTTATTCATCGGTGCTATTCAACAGCTAATGCAAATGAAGGTAAATATCATCCTTCTGTTTTTACACCACTAAACAACTTCTTAGCATAAATCTCATTTTTTTTAATCTAAAAACTATATTTTTTTTTATGTAGATGCATCTCCTGTTTATCAAGATCTAGGTAATTGTAATGAACGTTGTCGTTATTGTAATGCTATGTTCTGGGCTGGAGAGCAACTTGCAGGTCATCGTTCTAACACTGGTCATCCTAAATACCATTTGTGTTATGGCGACGGTAAAATTTTTATGGAACCTGAAGTTGATCCCCCAGAATATATCAAACAGCTTCTTGCACAAAACAATTTTATGCAAAATATTCGGGCCTACAATCAAATGTTTGCGATGACATCATTTGGCGCCAAAATCGACAACACAGTCAATCAAAGAAGAGGACCATATGTTTTTAAAGTTTCGGGTCAAATCTATCATTATATTGGCGCGCTATGTCCTACCGGTGATGATGACCCATGCTTCTTGCAGCTATATATTTACGACACAGAAAATGAAGTTAGGAACAGGATGAACCACTTTGAAGATTCTGATGGCCATCCTTTAGATCCAGAGATTGTGCAAGGTCTGATTGAATTTTTAGATGCTAATATGAGNCCGGTGATGATGACCCATGCTTCTTGCAGCTATATATTTACGACACAGAAAATGAAGTTAGGAACAGGATGAACCACTTTGAAGATTCTGATGGCCATCCTTTAGATCCAGAGATTGTGCAAGGTCTGATTGAATTTTTAGATGCTAATATGAGTTGGTCCAGCTCTTTAGGACTCCAAGAGATAAATGTGCAGAAGCAGATGTGCCTAACTTTAAAGTGCGCCTTTACAATGCAAAAGGTGCACGGAACTATGAGCTACCGACGTCTCAGACTCTTGGAGCTATAGTGTTTGATAGTGGCCCAACAACTGAAGCAGATTATGATGTAATTATTTATCGAGATGCTCCACCAAAAAGAATCAACAAACTCCATCAGTCATACATGTCCCTCCAATTTCCACTTATCTTCATTTATGGTCAGCCAGGATACCATACAAAGTTGATGGTGCGCTCAGCAGATCCAAATGAGAAGATGAAGCAGGTGTCAATGAATGCGTTTTATACATACCAATTGCATCCAAGGCATGGTCAGTATAATTTTCTTTTCAAAACTGGACGCTTATTCCAGCAGTACGTAGTTGGTGTTTATTGTTGTATAGAGCAAAATAGAATGGATTTCTATAGAACACATCAAAATAACATTCGAGGAGAGTATTTGCGCGGTCTTTATGATGCAGTCTCGAGGGGTGATCATGATGGTTCAGAGGTCGGTTCGCGAATTATTTTTGTAACACCCCCAAAATTTGGGTCCAGCGGAAGCATACATGTCATGGGGTGCTACGAAATTGGTATCATAACATAAGTGTTGATCCACAAATCTAGTTCTTTTATTGTATACTCTATAAGCTTTACTATTAACAGAGTATCCAACAAAGTAACCTTCATCAGCTTTTTCATCAAACTTGCCTAATTGATCTTTGGTATTTAAGATGGTAATAGGACACCCAAATGGTCTAAAGAATGCTATCATTGGCTTTTTACCATGAAATAATTCATAAGGGGTCTTATTATGAGGCTTAACTACCTTACTCCTATTTTGCACAAAGCAGGCAGTGTTCACTGCTTCAGCCCAAAAAGGTATAGGTAATTTTGAATC
>LBNU01016661.1:46628-76246 GCA_014162995.1 Artemisia annua | reverse complement strand
GGTAGGCTAAGGCGATTTGGTTGCACATTTGGGGTGGATTGTAAACAAATTCTTCCTTTAAGTATGATGCTTAAAGTTAGAAACGAAAGGGATAGGCTCTGAGGGGTGTACTAGGGGTATCGTGTACCAAAGATGGGTACATCGCAAAGGTGTGGGAGAATTACTTGACCAATGTAGCCAATGTAATTATAATACAGGTTTAAAACAAGGGTTATCCTAATGCCTCTTATCATGTAGTTAATCCTAATCTACACGAATGTAGTCTCACTTGTGGACTCGGAATGGTCACTAACGCAAGTTCTAGAATCTAAGTATTACCGGTACACACATGGGCACTTAAGTTGAGTGCTTCTCTTCCTACCAATTCTAGGGGTGAACCTCACATATTTGGGAGGAAAATTTTTGGTGGTACGGTTTTTTTGTGCTAGTCATAAATCCTCCTATCCATGAGACACTTATTAGGACTAAAGTTTCCCTCCTAATTAATGTAAAAAAAAATTAAATTTGCTCTAAAATTACTCTAACAAGTGTTTCTTTTGGTTTTATTACACACTACTCTTAAACAAGCAAAAATCAAGCAATATTGATGAGGTTTCATTAATCTACCCTTATTTACCCCCCTTACACTTAAGTTGAACATTGTCCCCAATGTTCGAAAATAAGGAATGGAAAAGATAAAAGGTTAAAAGAATGAAATCGGATACTCCCCTGATTCGTTCTTTATGCAAGTGAAGTAACACGGTTAGATCCTCCTCCAAGAAGACGAACTATCAAAGCTTCCCTTCCAGTATATGCATCATCTTCTTGTCCTAAATAACCTGTTAGCATGGAAACACTACAAGAAACCTTGCGTAAAATCGGCGGCATTATTCATATATATATAGACGTATACCTAGAAAGCAAGTAAGATATAATGCTTGTGGAATGATTTTTCTACAGATTTCCTGGAATTCATAAGAGAGATTTTAACAAACATACAAGTTCCGTTAGTAAACTTTAATCAACAAATAAATTCCAGATTTTTGCACCTGACGTCGTCAGGTATTAACTCCTGACGCCGTCAGAGTGTTCTGACAGAAAGTTTAAGTTGAGTTTCCGGAAAATTTCTTGGAAAACCTTTGTCTCAATTCCTGGGAATTCTGCAGAAAAAATCATTATGACTCGATACAAGCATTTGACTCTAACAATTACGAATATGTAAACTAATTTCGTTGTTATGATTCATGTTCATTCGTTCTATATTAACCGATTTGGATGTCTCTTACACTTAGCTTTTGCGAATTACCTTTATATGTGATTAAGACGAAGTTAAAAACAAAATAAAGCATTTTCACAATTTAGTTTGAAGCATGAATCAATAACAAGAAATATAATTTACATACGGAAACAAATAAACACAAAGACACACAAAACATGGGTTGCCTCCCAAGAAGCGCTTTTCTTTATTAATGAGTCTTGTAGCTAGACTCGAGGCCTTGCCTCGTTACGTGACTTCTTGTCCGGTTGTGTACTCCGGACCTAACTCTAGACACTCTTTATAGAATCCTATTATTTTTCTCATGACGTAGTCTACTCCTCTACGCTTATCCTCTTCATTCCTATAGTAGACCGCTTGCTTATGTTCTTTCTCAAGGTCCGATAAAAGCCGGTATTGCTCTATCTTATATGGCATTTGGTAAGCTATTTCCTCGGTCCCTTCCTTGAATTTAACTATCCCTAGGGATGGGTCATAACTCATCTTAGAGGCCTCAACAAATGGTCTCCCAAACACTACTTGAGTTAGGCAATCATCAATTACCGGTCGAATATCCTCAACTATCACAAAATCGGTGACATAGGTGAAGTTGCCTACGAATACATGAAGTCCCTTGACCCTACCCACAAAATTGCTTATATATCGGGTATTTGGCAACATCCTAAATCCTAGTGGGTCTCTTTTTATCAAGTTGTAGTAGGCTCTACTCATGATGTTGATGGGGGACTTAAGGTCTATGTAAGCTTTCCATGCATGAAGATGCCCTATGTTGCATGGTATGTTGAGGTTAGATGGGTCACCTGCTTTGATGATTGGATTACCTAGGAAGTGTGGTGTCTCGGGGCTATCAAACAAGTCCTTATGATATTCCTTTTCTTCATTGGTGGGCCACCTATTGAAGTATTCGACTTCACTCTCTACGTCATCTACCTCCTTATTCTCAATCACCTCGGATTCTACGGTCTCAACCTTAGGGTCACTATCGTCCTTATTTTCATCATCCTCTTCCCTAGTAATTGGCTTAATAGTGACAACGTTGACAAAGTGGACATTCTTGGATGATGATGGGTCCTTAGTGGGAGATCCGCTAGTTGTGCTCCTAGTGTCCTTATTCGAGGGTGTCAACACTTGGTTGGTGAAAGCTTTCAACAAGTTGTCGAGTTTATTGGTCATCTCGCTTTGTTGTTGTTTGAAATCGGCTTCAAACCTAGACAATCGAGCTTCTTGAGATGCCATAAAGCTAGACATTAATCCTTCGAAATCGTTGGAAGGATTGTTGTTGGAGTTGCGGTTTGAGGGTGCACCGCTTGGTTGGAAACGGTTAGGTGGGTTGGAAGGGTTGCCTTGAGGTTGTTTCCACCTAAAGTTCGGGTGATTCCTCCAAGAGGGGTTGTACGAATCACCGTATGTGTTTTGCTCGGGCTTGAAAGTGTACCACTTATCTCCCGCTCCGTCGGTACGCGAGGATGCGTAGTCCGCAAAAGCTTGTTCGGGGAGTTCCTTGCAATCGCGAGTGTCGTGGGGACCTCTACACAATTCACAAGAAGAAGTGATTTTGTTCACTTGGCTTGAAGGTTTAGGAGCTTCGTAGGATTTCATTAGATACTTGACTTGGTCTTCAAGTTCCATGATCCTACGGTCGGAAGTGCTTGAGTTATTCGAAGGCAAGGATATTGCCTTGACCGTTTTGTTCAAATCACGGGGATCGTTCCAACTTTCGTTGTCATAGAGAGCAAGCTCGTCTATGAGTTCCCATGATTCCTCCGCACTTTTATCACGTAGCTTACCACCGGCCGCTTGGTCAATGGTTCGCTTTGTGGAGGGGTTGACGTGGTCATAGAATATTTGGACTTGGAGCCAAAGTTCTATGCCATGATGAGGGACTTTGTGAAGTAGGTCTTTGAATCGGCTCCATGCCTCATAGAGAGTTTCGCCTTGATGTTGTTGGAACATCAAGATGTCGCTCCTAAGTTTGCTAGTTCTCCCCGGTGGGAAAAATTGGGCAAGGAAGAGAGTGGTTAGGTCGTCCCAAGTGGTGATGGATCCTGCGGGTAAGCGCTCAAGCCATTGACTAGCTTGGTCACGTAGAGAGAATTGGAATAGGCGTAGTCGGGTGGTCTCTCGGGTGTCAACACTAAGGTCTATGGAATCTACGATTTTGAGGAAATCCTTAAGGTGTTGATTTGGGTCTTCGGAACGAAGCCCATGGAATGCGCATCCGCTTTGCACCAACCGGATGGTGTCGGATCTCAAGGGTGTCACATTGGCTCCTTGGTTGAGCTCAATGGTGTTTCGATAGCCTTGGTGGCTAGGTCGGGAGTACTCTCCTAAGGTGCGGGCTCTAGGAGGTGGGTTTGGTTGAATTGGGTTGTTGGGATCAAGGATATTACCACCTTCCATGATGGCGGATGGTAATGGTTACGAACACAAGCACGAAGAATGAGATAGACTAAAGAGATCCTAGAAAAATAAAACAAAATCTCACTAGAAAGGAGTCTAGTGAGTAGACCTAATTAAGAATAAAAATTAACCTAAACAATAACTATTCCCCGGCAGCGGCGCCAAAAACTTGATGCGCGTGGATTGCAACACGCACTACGTTTTACCTCTCGAGGGATCTCGAGAAGCTTGCAATCCCCACCAGGCAGTGTACCTGACCGATGTAGTATAGTGTAGTGGCAAGTACCGGGGGATTGATCGTTCTCTCGCAGGGAATAGTGTTCGTTAGGCTAAAGGCTACTCTAATCTAGGTCTAAGGGTGGAGGAAGATTCTTTTTGTATTTTTATATTTTATGAAAGCAGTAAAATCTCTGGTTTTGGAGGATAGGGCGGAATTAGTTGCTAGTCAACTAACCCAAGTTATCTACTTCTAAGCTACTTATATTTTTGTATTTTTTTGGTTTTGAGAAAATCAGTGGTGGAGAATAGTGTTTACTTAGATTTCATTACTCCCTAACTATCTTTTACCATGTAATTAGTATGTTGAGTTTGCGTGGATGACGGGTGTATTCCTAACAAGTCGTAGGGAGTGCGTTCAATTCCCTAACTCTATAAGTTCCTACCTCACTCTATGACGATACGTCAAGCATCCTATCATGAGCTCACCGATAGCAACCTATGCATGAAATACTACCTTAAAATCGATAACGCACATACGATTCACGTTTCTAAAGACGTTCAAGCTTGTTACCGTATAGGAGATTAGCCAGTTTTCTCTAGTCTAACGTAGATGAAACATTCACCCAAATACAATCACAACATACACATCACATGATAATCAATAGTTAGGTTTCATTAGATCTAAGCAAACACAAAGTAAATTAGCCTAGCATGTTGAAAGAAAGACAAGCACAAGCATAAATCACACAACACATAGACATATTGTATGAATAAAGACTTATCTTGGATTAAACATGCAAGTTAGAGGGGTTAGGATACCCTCTAAGGTCTGTAATACACGTACTAGGGTTTAACCCTAAAGTTCTCCACTCCAAAATTCGTTTTTAAAATAAGAAAAAACGTTCTATATATATAGAAAACGTGGGCTGACGGCGTCAGCCCAATAGGTGACGTCGTCAGCTCGGCGATTAGGGTTTCCTGACGGCCTTGATTGACGTGGTCATAATTGCTGGTTCCAGATCTGACGGCCTTGGTTGACGGCGTCACAATTTACACTACGAACTCTCTGGATCGTCACGAGTCTTTTTTCCACTTCTGGACTTCACTTGTTCCTGACGGCGTCACTTAGTAGAGTGTGACGGTGTCACCTTCAGTAATCTTCAAGGTCTTTTGAGTTTTTGTTGTTTTCCGCACTTTTTCACTCCGAAAACGCCCGAAAATGCTTCTTTTGCGATTTTCCCTTCAAAAGTACCTAAAATGAGAAAAGAAACGACTTTGGGTGAAATCCAAACCAAAAACATACGAATTAGGACTCAAACCGACCCCTAAAAACGTAACATTTTTCGTCTCATCAGTTACCTGGTCCGAGAGGTGAATCATGGACATTGTCATTTTGTACAGTGTCATCCATCAATTCCTTAGTAACAGATCTGTCCTCATCACTTCGGGATGTGTGACCTTCCCTGAGAGGTGAGTCTTTGGACTTTAGCTCAGTATCAAACCTAGTTTGATCACCTGAACCCCTATGTTTTCCATTTGGCTAGGGTTTCTATCACTGGATTCAGGTTCAGAAGAACCTTTATCACTAGATGTTGCCTTGGATTGGGTCTTATTGATGTTAACACTGTCCTGCTCTGCTGCTAAGCTAGTAGCAGTAGTGTCAGCCTTTTCCAATCTGCCTTCTCCATCACCTAAGACAGTCTCATTTTGATTTTCCATCCTGACACTAGCCTGAGAATGCTCAGTGTCCTTTGAGGTTGTCCTATGTGTTTGAGTCTTTTCAGTTTGTGGAGAGGAAACTTCATTTGAATCTTCAAAAGTGGGTGGGTGTTGGGAATCAGTGGGGTTTGCTGATCCTTCACCCTGATTGTTTTGCACAAGTTGCACCATATAAGGTAAAAATGGTGTAACTTTGCCAAAAAAACCTTTTCCATCTTTAATTAAAAATGCAAACATTTTAGCCACCAAAGGTACAGCCTCATAAATAGCCTTATGTGTTCTGACCTTTTTGATTTTGTTTTCAACAATCAATTGAATGAATCTAGGATAAAGTAAATAAGTTCCCCCCTCCCTCAGTGATTTAAGCATACCCTCTAAAATCAAGTTTGAAAAATTAAAAGGGTTTCCATTGCACAGACACACCATAGCAGAAGCTATGGGTGCACTGAACTCGTTCCACCCAGAAGTTTTAGAACTCAAACAGTGTAAAAGAGTATGAACAAAAAATTTATAATGAGAACAGAGAAGACCTTTTTGAAATTTTAAACCATTGTTTTTCCTCTCATATCCCAAAGTTTGTAACCCAGCAAACAGATCAGCTTTCACCAGAACCTTAGGAGCATCCTCATCATCAAAGAGAAGAGTATCCCTAATAATGGATTCACTCACAAACACCTTTTGATCATCCACCATAGCAGCAATATAATTTTCACCCTTGTGAGTTTTGATCTTAGCAGTCACCCAAAATTGTCTGATATAGGATTGGTAGATCGTTGGGTTGACTGATAATGCATACTTAATTGAACTAGCATTAAGAAAATGCACCATCTCTGTTAACTCATTTGGTACTGATTTTGCATCAAGAACTGCAATATTGTTGTGTTCACTAGCCCAAGTGCGTGTAATCTCCATGATCGAACGGTTTGAGAATTTGGGGATTTGTGATTGTGGTTGTAATGGAAAGGTTGTGCACGGTTATATGTCAATTAGGAGCGTATAAAAACTAATTGTGAGAATCAATTAGGTTTTTAACTTGATTTGGGAAGTTACATAACCGCCCTTCCACTTTTAAACCGAGCAGCAGAACCCCAAGTAGCAGCACCACCAGCAGCAGAGTCATATAACTAGCAGCAGAATGGTTTTGGCTAGCAGCGAGTTGACTGTATCTTGATATTTCTTGGTCAACCGATCGAAAAGTCAAATTTTCCATTTATTTACCTAATTAATGGTAATTACCAACTACGCATTAATTGTTTTCCCCAATTTTGATTCTTTATAAGAAGGAAATCCGATCACTTCCAATTATAAACCAAATCAAACCCTAATCTCTTTTCTTAAATCAAATCACTTTCTCCCCAAAAATCAATCTCATTCCCAAATTATCTCATGGCACCAAAACATGAAGTGATCAACATCTCTTCTGACTCCTCTGATTCTTCTGACTCAGAGTTTGACACTCCAAACGACATCATGCCAATGCCACCATACTTGCCACCATATCGTCCTCCCCATAGATTAATCAGAACCAAAGATCAGGCTCAAAAATTCAAGCACGACATCAATGCCGCCTATCTTCCATGTCATAGAAACTATAAAGCACCCACCAAACAAAGAGGTGAGGGTACTTCAAGAGGTGAAGGAACATCTAGGGTTCCTCGTGAGGAAGATACTGCTGATCTTGCCAAGAAGCTTCCAAATGCCCTTACTCAAGCTCTGTAAGCAGCTATGTCTACCATGCCTCCCTTGCCTTCTATTCCAGTTCCTGAGTCCCCTAAATCATCAAGAAAGCCTCCCCTCAAAGTTGTACTTGCTCTTGCTTGCAAGAGGGTGTGGACCAAGGATATGCACTTGAAGAAGAAGCATGATCCAAAGGACAAAGGGAAAGGACCCATGTAGTTGGCCTGTTAGGAAGTATATGTTTGATGTAGACTCTTTTGTGTTTTGTTGGTACTTTCTGTGTAGTGCTTCCTTTGATGATGGAATAAAATTTGCTTTTATGTTATAATCTCTTTCTTGTACACTTTGCACACACATCCATGCTTAACTTATCCTGCAAAAGATTAGTCCAACAACACAAAACAAACAAGTCCAAAATTGCAAAATCTAACTCAGCAGCAGAGTAACCACTAGCAGCAGAGTAGACTTTAGCAGCAGATTCACTTTTAACAATGACAACAAACTTTTAAGAGCAATAACAGTACAAATCCTTTTACAAAAATTTACAATAACACATAGAGATAAGTTTCTTAAAGATTGATCATTCCAATACTTGCAATCAAATATTGAAATCTACCCACATCAAAGTGTTTGGTAAGCAGATCTGCAACATTTTGATCAGTATGAACTTTAACAATTTGAATCAACTTCTTTTCATAGCAATCTCTAATAAAATGATGTCTTATCTCAATATGTTTTGTTTTAGAGTGAAAAACAGGATTTTTAATTATGCACAGAGTACTGTTATTGTCTATATGTATTTTGGTGTTCAAAAAGTTGTACCCATAGTCCAGCAATTGATTTTGCATCCAAAGCACTTGACCACAGCAACTAGAAGCAGCTACATACTCAGCTTCTGTTGAAGAATTTGCCACCACAGTTTGTTTCTTGCATTGCCATGACACCAACCTATTTCCAAGATATTGACATCCTCCTGTTGTGGATTTTCTATCCAAGCAACACCCAGCATAATCACTGTCAGAGTAAGCCTCTAACTCAAAAGGTGAATTCTTAGGATACCAAAGCCCCAATTTTGGCTGATGCTTTAAGTATCTAAAGATTCTCTTGACTGCATTTAGATGTGATTCTTTAGGAGTAACTTGAAATCTTGCACATGCACAAACAGAGAACATAATATCTGGTCTTGATGCTGTAAGATACATCAATGAACCAATCATTGATCTGTACACATGAACATCCACATCTCTGCCTTCTTCATCTTTTAGCAATGGTTTGTCTTTCTCCATAGTAGTATTTGCAGGCTTGGCATCTGTGAATCCAAACTTCTTTAAAATATCAGCCACATATTTTTCTTGGTGAATAAATATGCCATCTTCCTTTTGTTTCACTTGTAATCCCAAAAAGAAAGTAAGTTCTCCCATAGAACTCATAGAAAACTTGTCTTTCATTATCTTCTCAAACTCCTCACACATAGCTTTGCTTGTAGAACCAAAAATGATGTCATCAACATAGACTTGAACTAGCAGAATATCATCTTTAGTCTTTTTAATGAACAAAGTTTAAGTTTTATCAATCCTACCCTTAGTGTAACCGCATTCTAACAGATAGGTAGACAACTTTTCATACCATGCCCTGGGAGCTTGATGCAAACCATACAGTGCTTTATCAACTCTATACACTTTTTCAGGGAAATTTGGAACTTCAAAACCAGGTGGTTGTGAAACATAAACCTCCTCTTTGATTTCCCCATACAGAAAAGCACCTTTCACATCCATTTGATACACTACAAAATCTTTATATGAAGCAAATGCCAAAAACAGTCTAATGGCCTCAATCCTTGCCACAGGTGCATATACTTCATCATAATCAATGCCTTCTTGTTGTGTGTATCCTTGAGCAACTAATCTTGCTTTGTTTCTTACCACAATGCCTCTTTCATCTTATTTACATCTGAAAACCCATTTTGTTCCAATAGCCCTCTTTCCATTAGGTAGATCAACCAAAGTCCAAACTTCTTGTAATCTGAATTGTAGAAGTTCCTCCTGCATAGCTTCCAACCAACTTGATTCTTGTAAGGCTTTATACATTATTGGGTTCTATTTGTGATAGAAAACAAGCAAAAAGGCAATTCTGTAGATCTTTATGACTATTCCTTTGATGTAAAGATCTAGCAAAGAAACTTTTGTGAAGCAGTTCCTTAGTCACCCTCCTTGTTTGAACACTAGATGATGGATCACCCAAAATATTTTCCTTTGGATTAATTTTATGAATTCTTGTTGTCTTTGTAGGACTGACAGGAATATTGAGTTCCATGTTGTTGAAGTCAGTCTGAGCACCAAAAATTTCACCATCAAGGGCTTCATCATCTGTATCTTCATATATTTCAGTCAATTCAGGCATCTCTGGATCATCCTGAGAAGATGTATCAACCAAGGATATGCCTTTTGTCTCAACTATAGAAAACTTATGTATCTCTGGAGAAGCTGTTTGCTCAGCAGCAGAGTTGTCTGCAGATGTAGCAGTAGAATCAGACAAACTGCTGCTGGAAGCAGTTTCCTTTGTAACACCTTCATTAATCACTTGTGCTTCACAAATGATTTCAGACCTTCCCCCTCATCACCCTTGGGAGAATGATCATCTTGTGAGCTGATAGTCTCCTGAGTGGGAACAATAGTTAGACCAAGCTTCCATTTTTCAACCAGAATAAATTCTTCTTGAGGTTTGGATTTCTTTGCATCTTTTGCTGCAGAAGCAATATCTTTTGTACCTGCATCATGGTTAGTATCTACACCTGCAATCACTGGCTCATAATTCATGGTTTTGGTCAACATATCAATATTAAACAACCACTCAGGTTCTGTCTTTGCAGTATTAGGTTTATTTTCATCAAACTTAATATGCAAATTCTCCTCTACAAATCAAGTTCTCTTGTTGAACACCCTGAAAGCTTTACTATTTATAGAATACCCAACAAAGTAACCTTCATCAGCCTTCTCATAAAACTTGCCTAACTGGTCTTTGGTATTTAAGATGGTAATAGGACACCCAAATGGTCTAAAGAAAGCTATCATTGGCTTTTTACCATGGAATAGTTCATAAGGGGTCTTATTGTGAGGTTTAACTACCTTACTCCTATTCTGAACAAAGCAGGCAGTGTTCACTGCTTCAGCCCAAAAAGGTATAGGTAACTTAGAATCTGACAACATAGTCCTAGCAGCCTCAATCAATGTCCTATTTCTCCTCTCTGCTACACCATTTTGTTGAGGAGTTCTAGCAACAATGTATTGTCTTAAAATACCCTTACCCACACAGAACTGATTCATATCATAATTCTTAAATTCAGTTCCATTATCACATCTGATTATCTTAACTTTATGATTAACTAGGTTTTCTATTCTAGTGATGAATTCTTTAAGAATCTCAGTGGTTTCATCCTTAGAAGCTAGAAAGAATACCTATGTAAACCTGCTAAAATCATCTGTGACAACTAGGCAATATTGCTTCCTATTCAAACTATTCACATAAACAGGTCCAAATAAATCCATATGAAGCAAATGTAAAGGCTTTGAAATGGTATTAACAACTTTGGACTTAAAAGATACTCTGTGTTGTTTACCCTTTTGACAGGCAACACAGGTTTCATGATTTTAAAAAACTTTAGAAGGTAATCCTCTTATAAGATTTCCCTTGACCAATTTGTTTATTGTTTTGAAATTCAAATGTCCAAGTCTCCTGTGCCATAGTTTAGATTCATCAATAGTGGCCTTTGCAAGTAGACAAGTTAAAGCTCTTTTGGGAACTATGTTCTTTATACGATCACTGTATATGTTATCAGATCTAGGGACTCTTAGTAGCACAAATTTGTCATCTGGCAACTTAAAGTCATGAGAAAGGATAAGACATTCAGTATTAGTAAAAAGAACAAAATTCTTTTTGTCACACATCTGTAAGACACTAAAGAGGTTGAACTTAAGTCCATCCACAAGGAACACTTTTTCAAAATCCAAACTTCCTGTTTTGATTGTACCAGTACCT
Organism: Artemisia annua; assembly: GCA_014162995.1. Classification (NCBI taxonomy): domain Eukaryota; kingdom Viridiplantae; phylum Streptophyta; class Magnoliopsida; order Asterales; family Asteraceae; genus Artemisia; species Artemisia annua. The sequence goes on along the minus strand of LBNU01016661.1, from coordinate 64,941 downwards.
ATAATCTTTCCTCCTTTGACATCATTACCAAAGGCAACATATCCACCATTCTCCATTGGCTCAAAATCTTCAAGTTGGGATATGTCTCCTGTCATATGTCCAGAGCAACCACTATCAACTATTCCTTTGTCTTTAAGATCATCTTGAAGATTGCCCTGCACATAAAAGTAGAGAAATCAGTTTCTCTTTTTGACCCAAGCCATCACTGGCTTGGATCTGCCCTGTGCATCAACATAATTGTACTTAGTTAGGTCCATTGATGCACTGCTGGTATTGGAAACTTTAGATAAAGCATTTGATTTTGGTTTCCAAGTCCAGCAAGCTGAGGCCTTTACAGCATAAAAATGATTTCCAACAACTGTATCTGTTATAGATTTTGAAATAGCAGCAGAAGCCTTTGCCTTGGCAGCAGAGTCAGCTTTTGAAACAGCAGCAGAGTCTTTTGCCTTGGCAGCAGAGTCTACTTTTCTTGTAGCAGTAGGACCAGTTGTTTTATTATGAAAAGGCCTGTTTGGTTGAGCAGTTATAATTGATCTAGTAACACCAGATCTCAATAACACTGCTCTTGGAACCATTTGTCTTTTGGAAGGAGAGTGAGTCCTTTTTGAAAAGTTTTGATGATTCACTCTTGTATATTGGTTCCAAACAGGTTTTTGGTAGACTTTACAATCTGCAATTAGATGCTCAAAACTACCACATTTATAACATGCCTTCTTGTTCAATTGAAAATCATTACCTAATTTATGAGAAACTAGGTTATTGAAATTCCTCTGATTACCCCTAGGCTTGTCAGTAAACCTCTTCATGTAATGTCTAGGTACCTCATTATATTCAACCATTTTTCTAGACATATTATGACCTAGTACAGGTTTCAGAAACCTATCCTGTTTAACTCTAACCTCATTAACTTTAGGAATTTCTTCCTTTTTAACATTTTGTGTTGGCTCAGTATGTTCATCCTCACTATCTGAAACCCAATCTTCAATGATGGGTGCATCAGACCACTTATTATTTTCAACCCTAGTTGTTTGAATAGACACATTACTGATTTCTTCACTAGGTTTGATCTCTTCTGGTTTACTCATGAAGGATAGCTCCTTTCCTGGTGGTGCAAAAGCACTTTTCATTGGAGGAACTACTTCAGTATACCCTATGCCACTACCTCTTCTCATTAATTGACATTGAATAGTATTATCTATGGCAGTTGAAGCAAACTTATGTTTTTCAACTCTTACAATATTTTTATCTTTATCTGCAAGAGCCTCATCTCTAGCCTGTTCTGCTTCTGTTAATTTTCTTTTAAGTGTTTCAATATCAGCATTTTTAACAAAAAGCTCACCATCTTGTACATTAATTATATCAACATATTCCAATTCCATTTCTTTAAGGTATTCTAGTCTTCTTTCAACATTTTCAATTCCTACTTTATAACTTAAGTTATCAAGTTTTAGGGACTCAGCTTTTTGCCTAAGACTTTCATTCCTAGATTTAAGTTCTTCTATAGTATCAGCACAAGATTTAAAAGAACAAGTAGAATCATTTGACTCATTGGATACCTCAGAGTCAGAACCAGATGATGAAGAAGCATAGGCCATAAGAGCAAAGTTATGCACTGGAGTCTTCACTTCAGCAATGAAACCTTGTTGTGGTTCTTCTCCAGCCATGTCACTCCAGTCATAGTCACCTAACCCATCACAAGACATCAAAGCAGTAGAAGGCTTTGACACAGATTCAGACTTCTTGGGAATTTCTACTATCTTCTTTGGAGCTCTGCATTCCCTGGCAAAGTGCCCCTTCCTATTACAGTTGTAGTACTCCATCAAGGATTTGTCAAATCCCAAGTTATTCTGAGGCTTATACTTAAGCTGTTTTCCAGTTCTCTTCAAGAACCTTCTTGCTCTTAAGGTTAACATAGCCATCTGCCACTTTAAATCAATCTCTTCACGAGCATCAGGATCAATATGATCAGCATCCTGATTTAAAACTTGAGTACATGTAGTAAGATCAGCCAAGAATGCACAGATAGCAGCATCACTCATGTTATCACTATTGTTAGAACCAGCAGCAGAGTTGCTAGTGCTAGCAGCAGATACCCCATAAGCAGCAGAGTGAGTATCTGAGGTGTTGGAGGTTTTGGATGACACAAAAGCTATATTTTGAGCTTCAGTAGATGAAGTAGATGAAAGTGATGAGTGGCTCATCTCAGTTTCATATACATTCAAGTTGTTGTAAAGATTATCCAAGCTCATTGTGTCAAAATCTTCTTTGTTTCTCCACAAAACAGCATGCATTTTCCATTCTGGAGCAAGACTTCTAAGAATTTGAGATTGATATCTTCAGCAGGAACAGAGTAACCCAAAAGCTTCAAGTGGCTTATAAGTTTTTGAAGCCTGTTGTACGTGCCATCAAGATTCTCTCCACTTAAAGCAGTGAAGTTTTCAAATTGATGCTTTAAGACATTCTTTCTTGACTTACGAGTAGCATCATTGCCACCAAACCTTGTCTCAACAGCATCCATTAATGTTTTAGCAGATTCACAGCTTTCAAAATCAACCTGAAACATATTAGGTATCCCCATTAAAAGAATACTATGAGTTTTGATCTCCAGTTTCCTGAGATCTTCATCTTCCTTGGCTTTGATGGCTAACTCCTTCCCATCAACGATCTTAGGGAACTTGTCACCTTCCAGAACGACATTCCACATCTTGTAATCGATCATGCGCATATATTGCCTGATGCGCATCTTCCAAAGCTCATACTCTCCTTGCTTGAGCATTGGAACCTTGGATGCAGTAACCATATGTGTGTCATCACCCATGGCTACAGTTGTTGTTATGAACAGACTTTAGAAGTACTTGAGTTCTTCTTGATCACAGCTTCTAGATCACAAGCTCTGATACCACTTGTTGATCCCAGTTGAGCAAACGATCTAGTATAGAAGCTGACTTGAGTAACAACTTATTTAATACGCGGAATATATTATATAACTTAAGATGAAAACAAGAACAATGAATTTCACACTTAAACACTTCAATATTAATAATACGAGCACTCTTACAATGCTAGGGTTTTACAACCTTGAAGTGAATTGACTTTCTAACACACGTACATTCTCTAACCCTAGGGATCTCCTTTTATAGACAAGGAACCCTACACGGTTTACAATGACTTCTTACACAAACAAACGATATTCTAAACCTATAGAATATTTAATACAATCATTACTATAAATACACGACTCATTACTAATATAAACTCTGAGCAGCAGAGTCTTCCAATATAAGCAGCAGAGTCATCTTTCCAGCAACAGAATCAGTCAGCAGCAGATTGACTTCATCAGAAGCAGAGTTCCTAAAACCCAACAACTTGGTTTGGTCGACTGGTGCCCCTTCAACATCGTCATCTAGTTTTTTCCTTTCTACCATTGGGGTGTCAACATAGTCACATGACTCAAATTCAAACTTCTTTAGGATTTNAGCAACAGAATCAGTCAGCAGCAGATTGACTTCATCAGAAGCAGAGTTCCTAAAACCCAACAACTTGGTTTGGTCGACTGGTGCCCCTTCAACATCGTCATCTAGTTTTTTCCTTTCTACCATTGGGGTGTCAACATAGTCACATGACTCAAATTCAAACTTCTTTAGGATTTCACTAGCATACTTGGATTGATTGATGAAAATACCATGAGGATTTTGAGAGATTTGCAGCCCCAAGAAGAAAGACATTTACCCCATCATAGACATTTGGAATTCTGTACTCATCTCTTGTACAAACTGATCACATTCCAATGAATCTACAGAAGCGAAGATAATGTCATCCACATAAATCTGAACGTGGAGACGATGCTTTCCTAACTTTCTCGTGAACAATGTAGGATCTACCACACCCTTGGTGAATTGGTTGGCTAGAAGGAATTTGGACAAAGTATCATACCATGCTCTGGGTGCTTGTTTAAGACCATATAGTGCCTTTTTAAAGTGATAGACATGATTTGGGCGTTCAGGGTCAACAAACCCCTCTGGTTGGCTTACATATACTACTTCCTTCAAGTGACCATTAAGAAATGCAGTCTTCACGTCCATTTGGTAGACAGTCATGTTCTGACTAGCTGCATTGGCAAGGAAGATTCTGATGGCCTCAATTCTGGCAACGGGTGCGAATGAATCCTCAAAGTCAATGCCTTTTGCTTGTCTGTATCCTTTGGCCACTAGTCGAGCTTTGTTCTTTAGGACTTCACCATATTCGTCAAGCTTCACTTTGAAGATCCATTTGAGGGCGATAATCATGGCACAGTCGGGAGGGGGCACCAATTCCTAAACATCAAGTCTGTCAAATTCATGGATTTCATCTTGCATTGCAGTGAACCAGGATGTTTTAGTCAAAGCATCTTTATAATCCTTTGGTTCGACTTTGGACAGTATGGAGCTAACGAAGCACCATAAGGCATCTGTGGCAAGTTGTCTACGTATAGATACCGGCCGAGATGGATTACGATCGTTTGTCCATTTCCGGATATGCTCATGCTGTTGATGACTGGGAACTGATGTAGCCGTGTTGGAATCTTCTGAAGAGGTTGCCACAGTAGATGGTTCAGGGGCAAATATGTTGACAAAAGGTTCATCAGGTGGTTGAGCAAAGGGATTCACTTCAAACGAGTTATCAGATGCTTCTTCTTGAGGAATTGAAGAAGGTTGACAGTGTGATCGGTATGACTGGATGATGGAGCATTCTGACTAAGAGAGATGGAGATGGAAGGCCCATTTGTAGGTTGTGGTTCATTATTAGCAGCAGCATCAGGACCTATGACTTGTTGTTCTGGTTCGACTCTCTGTTGAGGCTCAAAATACTCATCATACATTGGATCAAACAATTTCTTCAAATCCTCACTAGTAGGTGGCACAGAAGAAGCATCAGTGGTGGAGGAATGTACAAGTCCCGAACTAATTGGTCTAGGAGTCCAAAGATTAGATGCGGGTCCTGAACTAGAGTATTCAGGAACCGTTTGCTCGGACAGCTCATCAAACGTGACGTGGATAGTTTCCATGATTTGTCGGGTTCTTTTGTTGTAGATTCGATAACCCTTCTTGTTTGGTGCGTAGCCAACAAAAATTCCAATATCAGCTTTTGCCTTGAGCTTTCCCAAATCTTCGCTATCATTGGTTGGGTAACATAATGCACCAAAAACTCGAAGGAATGAGAGATCGGGTTTTGCAGTGAAGAGGATGGATCAGTGATCGGTTCTGAGTGTAAGAAGCAGTTGCAATTGCCTCTCCCCAGAGGAACATAGGAGCTTTGGAGAAGATCAGCATAGTTCGTGCGGCCTCTACAAGTGTATGGTTTCGTCTTTCAACGACTCCGTTCTGCTGAGGTGTTCAAGGTATACTTCTTTGATGACTAATTCCCAGATCTTCATAAAACTGAGTAAGTTGCTGATTGACAAACTCGGTTTTGTCTTTCAGGTGTTTCGTCCTTGGTTCTGAGGAACTTAACCCATGTAAACCGAGAGTAGTCATCAATGATCACTAACACATATCTTTTCCCAAATATGCTTTGCACTCTCATTGGACCACAAAGGTCCATGTGAAGGGTATGAAGAACTTCCATAATGGTGTTGATAGTTTTGGGTTTGTGAGAAAGCTTCTTGCTTTTGCCAAGCTGACAAGCGGAACAGAGATGATCTTTTTCATACTTCAGCCTGGGCATGCCTCGAACAAGATCTTTACGAGTGAGTTCATTGATGGTACCGAAGTTCAAATGGTTCAAACGATGATGCCACAACCATGACTTGTTCTTGGAAGCCTTAGATAGTAGACAGATTTGAGATGGCCGCATCATATCTTCAATGGATATAGTGTAGAGGTTTGAGCCTCGTCTGCCTTTCAAGAGATCCACACCATCCAATCTTCTAACATAACAAGTGTGTTTTCTGAAGGCAACTTCAAGATCTGAGTCACAAAATTGACCAATGGAGAACAAATTGTGCCCAAGTCCTTCTACATAGTATACCCGAGAGATCACGCTGTCGCCAACCACATAATCTTCATAACCTATTATTGCACCAAAATGATCATTCCCGAATCTAACAGTCCCGATAAACTTTTTCACGAAATTTCTGAGCCGCGAGCGATCCCCAGTCATATGTTTTGAGCAGCCTGAGTCCAAATACCACAGGATGATTTTTACGACATGCATTTGAAACCAGACAGATATGGATAACTGAAGAACGTGGATCCCCAACCATAAGTGGGATCCGATTGGTTAGCACAAACATTGTTTATTGCAACAGAAGAGGAAGTATTACTAGCATCCTTAGTCATATTATGACATGCGGGGGGACAAGACTTATGGTTAGTGCATTGGGTTCCTATAGGAAAAGTTCTGCCAGTTTTCTTCCAAATCCTAATGTTGCAGAGCTTAGGATTAGGCCGTTTAGCAAAGGGGCGTTGACTTCCTATTGATACTATTCTTCCAGTGGGTCTCCAATGATAGCCAACAGTAGAAAACTTCCTTCCTGTAGCTTTCCAAACATGTTTTTCACGTTTATAATACACAGCATGACAAACAGGGGATAATTTAGAAGCATTCAAACATGTCTTAACACACTCATCATGATTACCAGAAGTTAAAGAGTTATTACAGATCTCACAAATGGTCTTAGAATTCGAATTAATTACAGTACGCCTAGAGCTAATACTAGAATCAACACGATTCATAATATTCAGATCAGTCTTATTGTTCCTAATGTGGTCTTCTACTTCCTTTCCTTGAGCACTCTTTGCTGGCGAAGTCCTATCATTCCTTGTATTGCAACTAGGCTTTGACCCGCTAGCATTAGTGACAACTTTTACTCCTGTAGAATTAATGACGGGAACATTAGAACGAGACACGGCTGTTTGATTTCTGGTATATGATGTGTTACGCTCTGAAGATGTCAAGGGCACATTAAAGGTAACAAGCTTGTTCTTATCCTTAGAGGAAAATTCATCAACCTTATCACGCATGCAAACAGCTTTGGGACATGTACCAATGGCATAATCTAAGAGTTCATATGATCTGTTGGTGAGATAATAAACATCATGGATGGCAATGTCCGCAGGTCTCACCATTTTAACCTCTTCAATGGTCTCACAAAGGATATCTAGGCAATCCTTAAGATACCTAAGGTACTCACTATGGACAAACGCATTATTCCTAAGGGGAAGAGGAATATTAATGGCATCACTATCAATTCTTTTCATTTTAACGATCTTGGTAAGACTACTATCACATGCAGTGAAGGGCATTTTCCCTTTCACCTGAGTCTTTAGATTCTCAATTTCATTTAACAAAGAAGTTATTTTCTCATTCGTTTTATAACGTGTGATCTTAATCGACTCATGTAACTCTTTGTAATGTTGTTTGATCTTTGAGCTTTCAGCTTGAAAACAATCAGTTTCATATTTAATGTTGTTAATGACGTTTTGAAGTTGAAGATTTTGAAAATCTAAACAAGGAGGTTTCTGGGTATCAATCGCATCACATTTATTAGTCTTTAATTGGGCAACTTGAACCTTCAGATTCCGAATCGTGTTAGTGTGAGCTTGAAAATTTTCATCTCGTTTGGCTAATTCAAAATATGCATCAAATTCAGGAGCATCCGAAGATGTCTTGGCATTTGAGTTTTTGATTCTTTCTTCTAGATGTTGATATCTTAATTGCAAATTAAGATAATTAACCTCTAGTTTTAAAAAATGCTTGACCATGTTATCATGATCATCATTTTGAATTTTTTCGCGCAATTTTAAATTCTCCCCCTCAAGCTCAACAACACGATTCTGGAAGACATTTAACGTAACAGACATTTCATGAAATTGGGAAGCAGATAAAGATGAATCAGTAGTAGTATAAAACACATCTTGAGCAATGCACATAGCAATTAAATTATCATTCATGATGAGAGCATTCTTCCTCGCAATATCACTATGTTGAAGATCTATTATCGTTTGTTTTCCTTCAAGTTCCAGATTTTTAAACACATCTTTCATTTCTTCAATTTCTGATTTAAGAGATGTTTCCATGTATTCAAAATGTTCTTTTATTTGTTTAAAAAACGGAATGACTTCAGTGAGATAACATTCTTTTGTGACTTCAAAACCCCTTTGCCCCTCAGTAATTCCCATTGGTGTAATTCTCTTTTTACATGTTTTGTCAAACTCAGCAAACATTTGATACAGAACGTACATGCTAATAAGAGTTTTACATTGAGTGGGAAGAGCTAACTGAACTAGGTTCATTGATGTATTGGGAGGATACACCGTCGGGGTAGCAAACTTAAGAGGAGTGGTAGCCTTAAGTCGTTCAGCTTTCAATTTTTCAACGTCTAAAGGCCAAAAAATCTGTTCTGGGGTTAACCTAGTTTGGGGCACGAAATCGGTTAGTCGGTTCTGTTCATAGTAGTTATGGGGCTTGATATTGACAAATTTTTCAATGCTCTTGGGATCCTTCATTTTAATCTCAAGTCTTTTCCTATTTTCAGATTCAATTTCATCAATCTCTTCTGTATTACGCTTTTGGTAAAGCTGTCTCGACATTCTGTTTCAAATATTGCTCATATGGTACAACATTGCTATTACCCATATCAGTAGGATCTGAATCAATAAAGTCAGTGTGTTTTACTTCGTTATGAATCCTTTGTTTGTGCATCACATTATTAACATGTGTATCAACATATGCTCTATTAGGTTCATCAGATTCTTTATTGTTATCCATATGTTGTTGTTTTGAGGGAACATTATTGTTTTTCAAATCAACATCATCTGGCGTGACAATACTAGTTTGATGTACCTCATCGAGTATTCTTGGAATAGCACATGTTTCATATGTGTCATACAATTTGAGTACCTCATAAATGATGCATGATTTGGAAGATCCTGGTTGTTGTGGCGATGTGACTGCAGATGAAAGCTTGGCCATGAAGATGGTTTGTGCAGTAGGTTCATCATCAATATCATAATCAAAGGCATCACAATCTTCAACCTGGAAGATGTTTGGGTCGTTGAGAGCAAGATCATGGACTGGTTGATCATCCACATCAGCATCAAAGGAATTCCCTTCATCACCCGCAAGAAATAGCCGTTGTTCCTCATCCAACATAACTCCATTCTTTTGTGCCTGCATCAGCAACATCTTATCTTTGCAGTAGTCGGAGTTCTGAGGACATTTTGGTTCAGTGCAGTTTCTTGCAATATGACCTAGCCCACCACAGTTATAGCACTTGATTTGTCTTCCTTGTCCTTGATTGGCATTACCCATCCTATTCTGAACATTTCCTCGGACATTTTGTCTTCCTTGAACTACAACACGCCCATCTTCCACAACAGCAAGATTACGTGGATTAGATGAGGTTCTGAGTTGATTGTNAGTTTCTTGCAATATGACCTAGCCCACCACAGTTATAGCACTTGATTTGTCTTCCTTGTCCTTGATTGGCATTACCCATCCTATTCTGAACATTTCCTCGGACATTTTGTCTTCCTTGAACTACAACACGCCCATCTTCCACAACAGCAAGATTACGTGGATTAGATGAGGTTCTGAGTTGATTGTTGGTTTGAGGAAGAGTGCTTCTGAAGTGTTGAACCAGCAGTGAGACTTGGTTGGAGAGATTATCAATTCTCTCGTCCATGTAAGAATTCCCAGATTCTTGTGGATTAGTCTTGACACTTTCTGATTGCATGGAGGTTTGACCAAGAGAGGACTGATTCTGTGTTGCTTGAGGAGTGGTTGGATGATTGATTGAGTCAACTGAGAATTGGTTAAGTCCCTGAGCACTGGAGATTAGAGCAAGAGGATCATTTGAGGGATGAAACTTCTCTCTCAGCTGACGATAATACATGGCTTGTTTCTCATGTTGTTGCAGATAAGCATAGAGTTTTTCATAGTTGGTGTTTCTGAGTCCTTTGTTTAACTTCACAGCTATGACAAACCGATCCCATTCTGGTGACATGTTATTGACAAACTTTGAGTTGAGTTGGATGTTGGGCATTGTCATTCTGATCATTCTCATGTCATTCACAAACTTGTGGAATCTGACATAGTAGTCATTGATGCTTTCACCGGGGTTCATCTTGAAGTGCTCGAATTCATCATACAATTGAGACTCACGATCTTCCTTTGTAAGTTCTGAACCAGCTAGCAACATTTTGACATTGTCCCAAACGGCTTTGGCCTCAGTGTTGAAGTTAATCAATTTGTAGATGTCCTTGGGTAGCCCTTGTACCACAATGTTGGAGGCTCGAATGTCGGCATCATATCGTTTCTTTTCCACTTCACTCAGATCATGGTAGGTACGAGGTCTGTCAATTCCAAAAGTGACTGTCCCATCTTCACTAGTGGAGATAACATCTCTGGTGGTACCCATTTGAAACGGCCCTTCATCAATTGATCTCAGAATGTTCTCCCTATTTTCTTTGCCTTGACAATACAAACGAATTCTTTGTGACCAGGACTCATAGTCAGTTCTGTCTAGCATAGGAGGTCGAGTGTCGGACCCAGCAGCTTGGATATCATCAATAGATGTTACAGTAGTCATGATGACAAGGTCTTAAACGGGATTTTACAACACACGTGACTTAAACCGAGAAATCGATTCTTTCCCGGGATTTTACTAAAGTCAACCAGGAAAACCGCTAAGATAAGCTTACCGCTGACAAAGTAACCGCTGAGAAAGAAAAACGCTGATAATGATAACCGCTGAAAGGATAACAGCTAGTATAGTAACCGCTGACTATTAAACCGCTGACAATGGTAACCGCTGACAGAGTAACCGCTAGTATAGTAACCGCTGATTTCGAAAACCACTGGAGAAACTAACCGCTGCAACAAAAAGGACAGACTGAGCTAACCGCTGAAAGCAAACCGCTGAAATAGTACAAAGTACAGCGTTATGTTCGCTGACAAAGTGTACAAACCACTGACGCTAACCGCTGTAAACCCAAACTAACCGCTGCCAAGAAAACTTTACCGAGGAGAAAACCGCTGCTAAGAAAAAGTTCTAAAATCACTCGTCCACTTCACAAACGTAAGATCTAGCCAAACCAACTGATAAACTAGATGAATCTAACCCCTCTAATCCAAGAAGTACAAGAGAAAACACAAGAAACTCCACGAACAAGATCAAATAAGAGTAAAACCTTCCTAAACTAGTAGAAACTAAAACAACCGATACACCAGCCAAGTACCTACGATCCTTAGGATGTAACCATGGCTCTTGATACCAATTGTAGGATACTAAATAAACATATGACATGTATGGATCTTGTGTGTGGATCGAATAGTGTAGAAAAGAAAGAAAGAAATCTAGAGAGAGAAAGTAGAGAGAGAAAGAAGATGGAACCTTGAGAGTAAACCAAAAAAAGAAAAAGAAAATGAGATTATGAGAGGTTCCACCCTCTCCAAGGATGGAGAGGGCTTTTATATGTACATGGTGTTGGTTGCCACTTGGGCTGTAGATCGGGCTGACAGTGGGTAAAGACCCGACCCGACTCGAAGAATACTAACTACTTCTAATCTACGTACTAATAACTATTATAAATACTACGAGCTAAACAATGCTTAATCGTATTTGAGGTGACCGAATCTTTTCTAAGTAAAATCGTATTCCTAACATAACTAATTAATTATAATTAGTTACAGTTAATTTGATATATAATTAATTATAATCTTTCAAGTAAAAATCTCACCAATTCACCACTTGAGCCAAAATTTTATGTTTTTCAAAACCCCAATAATTTCATAAATTTTATTGAAGCCGATTTATGTATATATACATATAAGTGTATATATCGTCTTAAACTCGCGTAATTAGTGTAAATCACATTTGTACCACCAAATTAGTACCACAAGCAACAAGTTTTACCACACAAGCAAGAAATATACATATGAACTAGTAGCATTTAATGAGGTTAAGTTTACGTGCATGCAAGATATATATATGTAAACTTGTCAACTTAACAAAATATATACATTTAGCACTTGGTAACACCTTAGATCATCATAAAAACATGTAATAAACAAGATTTGAAAAGTTTTGATGAATCCTTACAAAGGGTGCGTTTGAACGTGGCTATGGAAACAAAGAGGAGAACCAAATCACTTCCAATTAACCCAAATCACCTTCCAAATTTGTGACAACCCGCAAATTTCCCTACAAGTTCTATTCGGAGAAAGATAATCTATTTTGAGTTTGGTATGATTTTCGAGAACTAGACGTATTTATTCAAATTTAACGGAAAAATGATTCTAAAGCTAATGAAAATAAGTTCGGATGCTCGGGAAATAATCATAACGCGTTTTATAGGTTCCGTTCATGTTCCGCGAAAAATATAAGAAGAATGGCAGATTTAGTCCCTAAGGGTGCATTAGGGTTTGGCAGAAGTCCACAACACACCCTATATATATATATACCCTTATTATAACCCATATAGGGTTTTGTCTCCTCCTCTTTATTTCTCGGCCGACACACCCAACACCACCCCATCTCTCTCTTATTTTTCCGGCGACAAAATCTGGCTAAAACACCACCACCACTGGAGTGGTATCTCACCTCCACCACCATCATACGCATCTTTTCACCCTCCTCCTTTTGATATAACGCACGCGCCGTGTACCCCGCGATAACATCTTCTTCATTCGAGTTCTCAGCCTCGAATCCACAACTCATCTTCACCCTTTTCGTGTTTTTGAGTTATACGAAGATTTAGGGAGTTTTGACTCATGTTTGGTGATCTCCTGACCACGCTTCAGTCATGGTGTCACCACCACAACATCACCATCACCATCACCATCACAGCCGTCGCCACCATCCTCGGCTATCTCCTCCACTTACTGCCGACGCCATGAAGACAAGAAGACGAGGGTTGGTTGTTAGATCGACTTAGGGTTTTGGTTGGTTCGTGTATTTACTGGGTGGTTCGAGTTGTACTCGAAGAAGACACCACCATTTCCTCTTCTCCTCGTTCTCGTCATCCGAGTGGTATGGTAAAATCCACTCCTCGTGTTGCTCATTTTATTAACAATTATAGATTTCGTGTTAAGTTTTCGTGGATCTAATTAAATAAAAATGAGTTAGTAAGTTTTGTGGATTAAAAACTTGGATTAGAAAATGGATAAAAACTCGCTTTTACACTAGTTTCGTGTGGTTAAAATATGTGGAAAAGGTGTTTGATTGATTCGTCTGGTAATACGGGTCGAGTCGACCCGGATTCAATCAGTCCAGTTATTGGTTTTGACCTTAGTTTGCGGTATGGGTAATATTGGTGTCCTGTTCAGAATTGGTGGTTGGTTATGCTTATTTGCATGATGTTATTATTTCCCCCGGGTCTCGGTTCAATGACGACTACAAGATTGGTATGTTTGTTTGTTTGTTTGTCTCGGCAACGGCACCACATAGGTGTCGAATTGCTAAATTATTTTGGTTCTTGGGTTCATTTCACAAAGGAAGACCCACGAGGGTCTAAGCAGATATTCATAAGTATATATATATATATATATATATATATATATATATATATATATACCATAGTGCAACTAGTGAGAACATTAAACTTTGAAATTATAATATATGGTATCTTGATTTTGAGCGATTATGATTAGGAGTACACAGACAAATAAACTTTGTTAAATGGTCTTTTTGCAAAGTAAAAGTGAAGTAATCACGTGAGTAAAATTCTATTAGTGTAATAAATAAAGACACTATGAATCATACATTCTTCTTAATTAGATAGTATCAACAATTAAGTTATATGCATTGTCCTATGTGTTAGCCCATTTCAAAACTTATTTTGTCAAAATATAAATAACTCGTATTTAGTATTGAAATATTTAACTGACATGTTCATTTTGTTTTGTCATTGGTATACTTGGTACGTTTCGAACTATATTTGAGATATATAACTTGGATATGGATAATTCGGATAGAAACTTTAGAAATGGAACTTGAAAATACACAAGCATTTGGATAATTATTGGATGATTCATTATTGATTTATTAGACATTGGACGTTGGAAAATATGGATTTATTGGACTTGAAACGAATACAATATATCAGACTCGTGATGAATTTAATATATTTGATTCGCAACGAATATACAATAAGTAAATGATGTCTAATAACTAACGAGTACTTCTATTAAATAGTTTTGAGAAATTTATTTATTTAAGTCTATTGACTTGGGAAGGTTATATAATGGACGCGTCATGCCGAAATTTATAAAACTTTCTAAACTTACACTTTTACTTCTAATCCTTTTTAAGATTATTTTTATTAAACCCAACAAAGAATTTAAAATGTATAGTTTTATTAATCCCTAAAAACCATTTCATATTTGAATTATTAACTTGTGACTTTCTTATAAAACTTATTGGATTATTCTAAACTATTTGGGAGTATGAGGTAAATACCGAAGCTTACCGATTGACCTACTTTATATTAAATAATTAGTAGTCGTCGTTTTCTAGATTTTCTTTGGTTAGTTTGAAGCGTTGTTAGCATTTTATGACTATGTCGATTTTTATTCCTCTTTGGCGTGAGTTGTATGTCGATGTTTATTCCTCTTTGGCGTGAGTTGCATGTCGATGTCTTGTTCATTTGGCGTGAGTTGCATCTCGAGTCTATGTCTTCTTACCACACCACACGAAACATAAAGCTTTCTTACGAAGTCATTGAGACTAAACTTTTATAAAGTAATGATCTGAGTAATCCACGAAAACTATGACACGTCGTCTTTTATAGACTTTATTATTGTACGAACTATATTTTGAGATAATCGTATGCGTATTAGGATGTACCCTCGTGTTCGTACTACTTGGTGCCGCCATGCCCATCTTTTGGATATCGTTGTGATTAGCTCTTGATGCCAAGTTTTGTCGGTAGTGATCTTTGCATTGTTGTGGCTAAGGTGAGTTCATAGCCCCCTTTCTTTTAAACGAGTTTTCATAACTATTTTTGGGGGAGAATACATGCTCTTTTAACTAAACTCAATGATTGTTTATATGATAATGTGAACGATTTGATTAAGATTTGATTGATTAAGATTTGATTGATTGATTGATTCATTTACCGATATACTTGATTTGGATATTCGAATGCGTTATGTGTTTATCTGGTTTATATATGAGAGCTTCCTAGCTCAAACCATTTTTCTTGGACCTACTACTACTTGGTTTTGCTACATGTGTTTGCTAGATAAGGTTAGACGGAAGTAGAGGTGACCTAGAGCTAGGGCGCTTTGACCCTAGTTTGGAATAGACTCTGTTGCGGCCTAGATCCGGGGCAGTAACGGGTGGTTCCTTGCTGTGACCTGGCTAGTGACCGTTGAGAGGCCTGCTCACTTTGACCCTTCATCTTTCCTAAGATGATAAACTTTTGATTGAGATTGAGATTGAGATTGAGATTGAGATGTGATTGTGATGTCTATACCTGCCACTAGTCACACATAGCACTAAACTCTTCAGGTCCACAACTGTTTTTATAACTTAAACTCTATGGACTCACCAGCGTAAGCTGACCTTTAGCATGTATTCTCAGGTTTAAGGTGATAGCTCACTATTTGAAGGCGCTTGGCAAGGGGCATGGTCATAGGCGACTCTGATGAACATTAGGGACCGCTATAATTATTTATGGGCCTATTTCCGCACTATTTTATACCATGTAAACTTTATGCTTTACATAACAGTTTTTATTCGAAATAAATGAAATAAAAACCATTCTTTGTTCCTTGTGTTGTGATACCGATTTCGTAGCACCCCAATGCATGTATGCTTCCGCTAGGCCCGAATTTTGGGGGTGTTACAGATTGGTATCAGAGCCTAGGTTATAGAGAACTGGGTAATTTTTAAACCTAGACTATAACCATTTTTGTGAAAACTAAACCCTATGACCGCTACGTGCCTGCCTGCCAAGCCGATGCCTCGCGTAAGATTTTATTTAAGGATGTAGTTGATTAGATAACTGAGAATACATTGGATAAGATATTGAATGATATGATTGACGATAAGTCTGATGAGACATTTAATGGTATTTGTGATGAAATGTTTATGATATAATTGATGAGTTTGAGATATAATCATTATACTGTGTGCCTTACTTTTGGGGTATTTCATATCCGCCTATTCTAGCTATTCACCATGAGCATTTCCATATGCTTATGCAAGTACCGCATCTATCACTGAGTTACATTATTTCCTTGCGTAATCTCATTACCGAATGTTGATTTTGCACACTAGTCGTAGTATTGGGAATGATTTGGGATATATTCAATCAATGTTGTTTTAGTGACGATGTTCAATCGAGGGTGTACTTTCCGCCTCCAACCTAAGTATCGCGCTGAGTCAATCGACTCTAACCGATTGCTAGTAGCAATCAACATTCTCTTACAGAGTTGTACTCTGAACTTGCTAAATCTTTCCTTCAACAAAGATTCCGTGCTTAACAGAATTCTTAAGATTCTAAGAGGTAACTTGAATCACAATCCTTGGGACAACCACCTATTTCTTCCCTCGTCCCTCGGAAATACCAATTATCCTTGCTCCTTTCTTATTGGATAGTGAAACTGCTTTGCAATTAATTTACAAAATGTTGTCATCTTACAAGATGTTTTACTGCTACTTCTTAAAAATCAAAATTTTGATTTTACCACTATTTTATAAAGGAGAATTGTTTTTACTGTTATCTCACAAACTATTTTACGAAATTGTTTCACAAAACGATTTTATAAACTATTTGTTGCCATATTATGAGTCCAAATGCAACCTTGCTACTATCCTGAATATCAAAACTTTGATCTAACTACCATTTTATAAATGGTGAAAGACTTTCTTGATACCCTTTAAGTTATTTTACAAATAGCTTAATAAGACGATTTCATAAAACGTTTTGCTGCCTTGCTACAATATTGTGAAATCAAATTGAAAATCAAGATTTTGACATTCCTACAATTTTATAAACAATGGGTTGTTTCCCTATTATCCTATAAGCCGTTTCACGAATCCTTTTGTCGATTTCTATTCTATTGCTATATCATGAGCTAGACCTCGGGAGCGAATCCCGACTTCTTCCTGCATATTTTTGATAAATCCTACTTAACCTGTTCACCTCCTGCTCGCCAGCGAAACGAAAAGTATGGACAACCTTTCTCGTCTATACGTGAAGAAGATCGTTGTGCGTCATATAGTGTTGATTGCTATTTTTTCAGATCGAGACAATTGTCTTACACTCACATTTTATCAACCACTTCCAAGGGCCATGAGGACAGATCTGGAAATGATGGCTGAAGTGAAGAAACCTTCTAACATTAGAGAACATATTTCGTATCTACTAAATCTAATTTGGCAATTTTTGGGATAGACACCTCTTGTTGGTCAATTTCTCTCTTACCTACTATTTAAGTATTTCAACGGCAGTGCAAAAGACCCTCTATGGTTGCAAGTGCCGATCGTCGACTTGTTGGATAAAGATGGAGATACCCGACTTCCTGACTATGAACCTATTCATGAAATTACTGAGGAGATCGTTCGTAGGCGAAACGGAGATGCAAGTTGCTCGCGAATTGTTAGAAACCCTGAAGGTGTGAACCTCTTGAATCCTTATTGTGAGACTTGTCGAAATCATGAATCCTTGTCGTATCGATCCTTTCAGATCCTTGCTAGAGTCAAATTGGTAGCTTACAGATTTGAGCTACCGTCGGAACTCAATTGCATTCCTGACATTTCACATACGAAATTCGAAGAAGCGACTTGCCAATTAGGCAGTTGTTATTCCTCTTGGAGAAATTTTTAAGCTTATAACGTTTAAACCTTGTTGACCTATTGGAATCTTGAACTTTGGAATTAGACGACTTTCATAAGGTCGCATCCCTATCGAAGGAGTTCGTCGAAACTCGCTAAAAAATCCTAAACTAACGTAGGAGACATGAAGACGAATCCTCGTGCGTATATGCTCATTCCTTCAGACCTTGACAGGTAACTTGGAATGAATCGTGAGGACACGATTCTTTTTAAGGAGGTGTGGCTGTGACAACCCGCAAACTTCACTACAAGTTCTATTCGGAGAAAGATAACCTATTTTGAGTTTGGTATGATTTTCGAGAACTAGACGTATTTATATTCAAATTTAACGGAAAAATGATTCTAAAGCTAATGAAAATAAGTTCGGATGCTCGGGAAATAATCATAATGCGTTTTATAGATTTCGTTCATGTTCCGTGTAAAATATAAGAAGAATGGCAGATTTAGTCCCTAAGGGTGCGGCAGAAGTCCACAACACACCCTATATAT
>LBNU01016661.1:27176-46591 GCA_014162995.1 Artemisia annua | reverse complement strand
GCCTAGATCCGGGGCAGTAACGGGTGGTTCCTTGCTGTGACCTGGCTAGTGACCGTTGAGAGGCCTGCTCACTTTGACCCTTCATCTTTCCTAAGATGATAAACTTTTGATTGAGATTGAGATTGAGATTGAGATTGAGATTGTGATTGTGATGTCTATACCTGCCACTAGTCACACATAGCACTAAACTCTTCAGGTCTACAACTGTTTTTATAACTTAAACTCTATGGACTCACCAGCGTAAGCTGACCTTTAGCATGTATTCTCAGGTTTAAGGTGATAGCTCACTATTTGATGGCGCTTGGCAAGGGGCATGGTCATAGGCGACTCTGATGAACATTAGGGACCGCTATAATTATTTTATGGGCCTATTTCAACACTATTTTATATCATGTTAACTTTATGCTTTACATAACAGTTTTTATTCCAAATAAATGAAATAAAAACCATTCTTAGTTCCTTGTGTTGTGATACCAATTTCGTAGCACCCCAATGCATGTATGCTTCCGCTAGACATGAATTTTGGGGGTATTACAAAATTACCCAAAACTCTTGTAAATATAACCCAAATGATCTTTATCTTCAAAAATTATGTATGAAATGTGAAATGTGTGTGTGTGTGTTTGCTCAGCCAAGAAAGAAAGAAAAGAGATGGGATGAGTTTATGATCTCAAATGACTAGTTAAAGGACTAATTTGGACAATAGATTTGGATATAAGCATGTTCTTGGGTTAATAGGGTAATTCTTGGATATTAGGGTTAATCCCATGTGATATAAGTTGGGTGGAGGTTGACTAGACCATTATTAGGCCGGTTATGGCATCCTAGGAGGGGGGGGGGAAGTATAAGTTTACTTCTCGTTGGTATATCGTGTGTCGGTTTAAGCTTAAATGCAACTGTTACGTCCTGATTTGACGTTTTTGGACACGTATACGTAAAATAAAGTTTTTAGCCACGATTTTGTCAGAAATGTAATAAAATGAGTTTACTGACTCAAAAATATATTTACTTGACCTTTACCATAACTACTGTGGTGTCGGTTCNGTGTGTCGGTTTAAGCTTAAATGCAACTGTTACGTCCTGATTTGACGTTTTTGGACACGTATACGTAAAATAAAGTTTTTAGCCACGATTTTGTCAGAAATGTAATAAAATGAGTTTACTGACTCAAAAATATATTTACTTGACCTTTACCATAACTACTGTGGTGTCGGTTCGCGTGCGGCGTTGTTTTTCAGAAAATGTAAGAAAGCTCTCAGTAAATTACGAAACTTGTCAGTAACTATCCGAAATGGATTAATTTGTGTTTACTGAAAAAAATAAACTTTTTCAGTATTGACTGTAAGCTACAGTGTGCAGGACAGCTCCCGAAAACAAGCAGAAATGTGGAAAAACATGCAGAAGTGTGCAAAAATGCATATAATGTTCAAAGTAAGTATAATAAATAGAAATTTATTATAAAATTAATTTATGAAAAAATACCATTTGTCACACGGATGGTGTCGGATCGCAAGGGAGTGACATTGGCTCCTTGAGTGAGCTCAATGGTGTTGCGATAGCCATGGTGGCTAGGTCGAGAATACTCTCCTAAGGTACGGGCTCTAGGAGGTTGGTTTGGTTGTGGTTGGTTGTTGGGATCAAGGAGGTTACCACCTTCCATGATGGCGGATGGTAATGGTTACGAACAAAAACACGAAGAAAATAGATAGACTAAAGAAGATCCTAGAAAAATAAAAATTCTACCTAAACAATAACTATTCCCCGGCAGCGGCGCCAAAAACTTGATGACGTTGGATTGCGACCACGCAACAGGTTTTACCTCTCAAGGGATCTTGAGAAGCTTGCAATCCCACCAGGCAGTGTACCTGGTCGGTGTAGTATAGTGTAGTGGTAAGTACGGGGGATTGATCGTTCTCTCACATGGAACAGTGTTCGTTAGGTTAGAAAAACTACTCTAAAAGGTCTAAGGGTGAAGGAAGATTATTTTTTTGTATTTTTATATTTTTATGAAAGCAAATAAAATCTTGGGTTTTGGAGGAGTGGGCGNGCTAGAATGTGTAACTACAATTAAGGACGATTCGCCAAGTGAGTTTCATTATGTCTTACATCACATGCAACACATGTTACGAAATGTGTCATTAAGGATAGCTAGAGGCCAAGGTAATTCTTCTTACAATTTTGCTTATTATATTTGCAACTTGAATGTTTGCTATATGAATACGTGACTATGTGATTTATCGTTACTTGCTTGCATGCTAGATAATATCTATATGTTCATATGTGCTATATGCTTTGTTATCATTAGACGTTTTGTCTAATTGCTTATCCCTCTTTGGATTCAAGCAAATTATTTGAAAAATAAATGGTCTTACCACAACCATTATTTATAACGAATTTAGCGTCAATAAATCACTATAGACGATGCACACTTGCTTCACCTCTTTATTCACTCTCTAGTTCTCGTCTATGACTTTTCTTGGAATTTACATGATTGACTTCTAGCCTCTCCGATGCAAGTCTCGTCCTTGAATCTCATTTAATGTTTTTACTCTTCCTATTCTCCTGTTTCGATTCAAAATCCACTCTTTATTCAAGCGTATCGAGTCTTCCCTTTTTCTTTTGTCTCAATTCCACTCCATACCAATTCCTTAGCCTACTCGTGCGTATTGAGTCAATGTCATGTCTTAAAATACAAAGAGCTATATTTTAAAATGATTTGGAACCAAAGATTTTTCATATCAATTAAAATAGCAAAAATCGACAAAACCACACAACTTTCTGACGGCGGTCCCATATCGATAAGGGACCGTCCTTCAATTTTAGGCCATACCCCGATTTTCCAAACTTCAGAACTTGTAAAACAAATCCAAACATCCCCTTTTGTGCAGAAGTGGCGAAAATTCGACCCAACACTCAAATTCATAACTAACCCCAAATCAAATTAATTCAAGGTTTACAAATTCAAGAAAATCAATCACCAACTCTTACTAATCACTTTATTGTAAGTCAATCTATTCAATTTCACTTATTTAATTCGAATTGAACCATTAGGGTTCATATGAACATAAAAGTAAAAATTGGGGATTCTCATTTCTTTGTTAAATTAACAACAATTGATGGCAAATCTAAACAATGTAGCACTAATAATACTCGAATTATCCAACTAATTAATTTATTGTGAATTTTGAAAATGAGTCAAAAATGAGATCATCCCCAATTCGAATTTGATGTTGTTAATATTATTTAATCACGTAACAAAAACGTAGTTATACATTGTTAATACATGTCAAAAATGTTTTCATAACCATGCAACAAAATAGATAGGAAATCTTGAAATTAAAATCTACTATAAACTTCAAGGGTGTTTGGAATAAGCTCAAAACTTTGTTTTAGTATAGCTAACATGACATAAATTTCATATAGGTACAACCATGCCGCACATATTTGATTATGACCTTCAACGTACACATTCATACATACCTAAAATTTCCTTAGAACCCTATCGACCACCAAGCTCCATTCAAAGCTTCAGAGACGTTGAGTCTTGATGAGTGTGCAAATACTCATCATTTTTGGTCAATCTGAACTGCAAAAACATCTGAAAACACTCAGAAATACATCAAAATACAGAAAATATCCCAAAGATAGTGTTTTATATGTTTTAGATGCAAAATGATTAAAAACAGATAAAAATCGGACATAGTTTGCATAATTGGCAGTTTCAGTCCCCTAACTTTCAAAACTTGACAAAATCAGTCACTGGGCATTTATTTTGAAAGAAAAGTCAAACCAAGTTCTTAAAAATCAAAAATTGTCAAAAATGATCTTTGGGTGAAAATCTTTCAAAACTTTTCAAGTTTAGTCCCTGGAGTTTCACATTTGGCAAAATTAGTCCCTGTACTTTTGGAAATGACAGAAATGGTCCCTGGAAAAATTCTATGAAGAAAAGTCAACAAAAGTCCTCCAACAATCCCAAAATGAAAAGTTTGATCCCTGGATTGCATTTTCCGAAAATTATAAGTTGAGTCTCTCAAGTTTGCAAAAAATGGCAATAATGGTCCTCGGGAATTTTAAATTGAAGATTAATGACAAAAGTGACCTTGGGGAATCAAGACTTGTCAAACATGGACATTGGTTGGAATTTGGAATAATGGCAGAAAAAGTCCTCAACTTTCAGAACATTACACAAATGGTCCTTGATAAGTTACAAAACCAAATGGACCCTTTGCATTATCTTTAACCCAAATAAAGCCAACAAAATAATTTAACCCAAACTGCTCCCAGGCCCACTTTCCCTTTCAGCCCAACACCAAACCACCCCTCCCCGTTTTTATAACCCAAGTCAAACAAATTAAAAAAACGGGTAAACTCCACCTTTCCCCTACCTTTCCCCCCTTTCACGTTTAACCAGCAGATCACCACCACCACCTCCCCGACCAACCCCTGCAACACTCCACCCTCCTCAAAAGTATATCCCACTCACTTTTCCTCCTCTCACAAACCCATACCTACCACCTTTGACACCCTGGCAATCCAAACTGCCACCACAACTTTTTCCCGCCAAAAGTGAAACAAGGGCCATGATCATGTTTACATTAAATTGATGGGTGGGATTTGCTCAAGAAAGCACAAGGAAGCTTTTTGGACTATTTGCACTCACTGAAGAAGCACAGGGAGCAAGGAACCCTAGATTCTTAGTTTAGTATAAATAGGAAGCAAATGTAAGCCATTAGGGCATCCCATCTTAGTTATTTTTCTCTATTTTCTCTTTTATTTCAGTATTGTTGATGAGTGCTCAAACACTCATCATTTTTGGTCAAATCTGAACTGCAAAACATCTGAAAACACTCAAAAACGCATCAAAATGCAGAAAATATCCAAGGATCGTGTTTTATATGTCTCAAATGAAAAATTTTTAAAAACAAATGAAAAACGAGCAAAGTTTGCAGATTTGGCAGTTTTAGTCCCCCAACTTTCAAAGATTGGCAAAAATAGTCCCTAGAATTCAAAAATGTGGAGTTTTATCATTCAAGGTCCCTGAAATATTTTAAGTTGTCAAAATTGGTCCTTGAATGAATTTTTGAGCAAATGGCAGAAAAGGTCCCTGAACTTTTGGAAATTGTCAAAAATGGTCCTTGGAAATTTAAAAATGGAAAAATGGCAATTGTGGTCCTTGAATTATTGGAGTTTGGCAACAATGGTCCTTATGAGAACTTTGGGAGGAATACATTTTCAGTCCCCCAACTTTGGGAAATTTACAAAATTGGTCCTTGCACTTCATAAACCAAACGGACCCCTTTTGTTATTCATAACCCAAAACAAACCAAACCCCAACACAGTCCAACCCAATCCCTACCCCTTATAACTCCAAGGCCCAATTTCTTTTTATTAAAACCCGGCCCAGCACCCAAAAATAATAAACACCCCGTTTATTAAACCTCCCAGTCAAACCTCCCAGCGTTGACCCTTCTCCCTCCCAACAGATCCCCTCAAAACCAGGGTACTCCTGCTCCCTCCTCCTCCCACCTTTTCACAAACCATCCAACCTTCATTAATGTTCTCACCAACCCAGACCAACCTCTCCCCTCCTCATTAAATGAACTCACCAGCTCCACTAAATTTGCCCCATTCTCATTTGGCGCCAAAAAGCAATCAAGGGCTAGGATGAGAAAGTTGTGAAATTGATGGTTGGGATATGGTCAAGGGTCAGCAAGAGAGCCTTTGGGACTGCCAAAAAGCAACAGGAAGCCATGTGGAAGAGAGGAGGGGATTATTTTTATGTCATAGTATAAGTAGTAGTACAAAAAGCCATATGTAGGCATGTATTAGTGTAATTTAGTTTTTTTTAGTGTTCAATTATCAGTTGTACTCAGTTTTCAAGTAATGAAAGTTTTCTCTTAAGTTTACTTCTTATTTCATATTTCAAGTTTCCATTAAGCTTTTCAATTGACATTATAAGCTAATCAGTAATCCTTAGTTGTTTGTAAACTGGTATAAGCCCAAGCAATAAGTTCTTTTAAGCTTTATAAGCTTTTGTATCCACTCTAATCCTAGTTCACAAAATTACTTAAAAATATAAGAAAAATAAAAATAAAATAAAAAAAAGTCATGTTCAAAGGTTGAAGAAGGCTGGAGCAAGGTATATACAGGATGGCCTTGGGTTAGAGGCTTGTGGAAGCCATTAGGATGTGAATTTGGTCCCTGGTTACTTGGTTTTCAACACTGGACTATTTGTAAGCCTATATCTCAAGTTTTTTTGTTTTTACTGTGCATATGCTTATTCACTGCTTATTTGTGCTCTTTCATGTTTGTTTGGCATATGTTAGTGATATTATGGTGTAAAACAGCTAGCTTGTTCATTAGAATCCATACTTGCTAAGTTTCCCATTTTCCACTGTCAACTGCGTATCTTGGATTCATGAATATTTGTTGTCATCATTGTTGTTTATATGTTCATTCAAGCCCACTGTACCATATTGTGACATTGTGATTCAGTTCCATGGCCTAACTCAGTGATTTGCATTGAAAATCAAAAATTAGCTTACTTAAGGTAGTGTTTGGCAAAAGCTATTTCAAAGTGCTCAGGGGTGTTCTTGTTGTTGTTTTCAGTTTATACATGTTATATTAGGTCTAAGTATGACAGTCAAGCCATAAAATCAAGTGTTGTTTTAGAAAAAAGTCAAAAAGTCTTTTGATCCCATTTTTTTATTTATCTGTTGGAATTTTAAGATCAATAGTACTCCAATTCAGTTCTTTAGTAGTTGTTTTAGCATAATTTAATCTCATTTCATCTTAATATATCATTTTCAGTAAGCTAGATTGAATCAAAGTTCATAAAAGTCAAAATTTCAAAAAAATTCAAAAAGTCAAAAGTTTCAGGAAAAGGTTTTTGAATAAACTTTGGAATTTCATGTAGGGTTTAATCTTAGGAGTTTGGATTTGAGCTTTTGGAATATTGTTATTTGGCTGGTCAACTTGCTATAGTATTTTTCTTGATCTTTGTTTGGCTTATTTACCTGCTTAATTGGGCTTATCTTTAGACCTGTTTTTCAATGAAGTCCCCTGTGCACAGTTTTGAGCCCACTTTCATAAGCTTGCACAAGCTTCAATATTTGGATTGAGCTTATGCATTTTGGTGTTTTAGAAAGCCCTTCTAGCTAGGTCATTGTGCATGTGCTCATTTTTCATTGTTTTGCTTATTTAAGTGCTTAACTTTGCTTGTCTATTTTGTCTCATCATACCTTTTAACACTGAGTCATCAGTGTTAAGAGTCATCTTCATAAGCTCTTAGAGAGCTTGTCTAAGGAGATTAGCTCCAGCTTATTGGTTCTTTGAGAAGCCTATTAAGCTGGCTTCAGGTTTCAGTGCTTGCAAGTGGGATTTTAGCCTACTTGATAAGCTAGTTCAGGCCTGCTAGTTGCCTAAAGACCTGTTTGGTACTAGGCAATTTGGAATTGCTTATTTGTTTTTGTTGGCTTATTCTGTTGTTGTTTTTTTGTTGATTTGAGTTCAATTAAGTTATTTGCATCCTGTTTTCCAGCTTGTGATCTATGTGTGGCTTATTGTGAGCTTATTCAAGCTCTGAGTTTCACCTTCAAGCCAAAAAGCCAACTGTTGGCTTATTAAGCTTGTTCTCAGCTTATTCTTGAGCTCCACACAAGTTGTTATCACAAAAGTTTTCCATTTTCAGTGTCTTAATAGTTCCATAAAAAGAAAATCACAAAAATCATCATTTTTAAATTAAGTGATAGTTTCTATTTAATATAGTTTAATTTTTAATTTTTCTTTTTACATTTTTGTTAAGTTCCAATATGTTTTTATATTTTTCTTAAATTCTCAGTAGCTTAAAGTATTTTTAGGAATTTTTCTAGATTCTTCACTTTTTATTTAGTATTTATTAGAATTTAAGTTAGTTTAATAAGTAATTAAATAGTAATTAATTAATAATAAATCAAGAAAAAGCCAAAAAAAATATATTTTCAGTTTTAAAATTAGTTTTATAATATTTTAGATTTTTCCAAATTAATTTTGCATTTTTCATAGTTGTTTTCCTATTTATCTCATTTTTAGTTAATTTTAATTATTAATTAAATTTAATTAATTCATAATAATTAACTAAAAAGTCAAAGAAAAAATATTTTTCTTTTTCTAAAAATTTTCTTTTATCATTGAGATTGTAAAAATATGTTTTTCATCATCTAGGTGTTTTTAGATTTCCATTTTCACTTTTATTTTCGTACGTAGACGTTTAATTAAAACGTNTCATGGCAGATCTTCCAATGAATGAGCTTCTCCAAGCACCCATCGAGGGTTATGGAGATGCCATTGTTGTTCCAGCCATCGTGGCTGATAGTTTCGAGCTCAAAACCGGGTTACTAAATCTTGTAACCCAAAGTCAATTCTATGGTTTTGAGCGGGACGATCCTCATGCTCATATTCGATGGTTTAACAAGATCACATCTACCATCAAATACAAGAATGTCCCATCTGAGGCAATCAAACTTCTTCTCTTCCCATTCTCCCTCGAGGGATAAGCCCGGATCTTGCTTGAAAAACAACCCCCTCGTTCTATTGAAACATGGGAGGATTTGGTAAAGAAATTTGTGAATGAATTATATCCTCCTTCCAAGACCACGAGTCTTAAAAATGAGATCAACAAGTTCACTCAGAAATTTGATGAATCATTTAGTGAGTCGTGGGATCGTTTTAAAGAATTGCTTCGCAAGTGTCCTCACCATGGTTTCTCCGACTTGATGCAACTCGACACTTTCTATAATGGTGTGAGCCAAGCTGATCAGGATTCTCTTAATGCCTCCGTGGGAGGTAATTTCCTGAGCAAAACTACAAAAGAAGCTTTAGCGATCATCGAGAATAAATCTAAGGTCCGCACTACACGAAGCAAGCCGGTTGTTTCCCAAGTGAGTGTTGGTCCTTCTTCCTCATCGCCCGTGAGTCAATCTAGCACCGATGCTAAGATTAACAAACTCACGGAAGCCATTCAAGCTTTGGTTCTCTCTAACCAAAAGAAAGTCTCCTTTCCATAAACTTCTTCTCCTGCTGAAGTTAAAAAAGTGGAAGTCTGTGTTACTTGTGGTGTCCCCCACGCATATTACAATTGTATGGCCACCGATGGTAACCCCTTTGAAGCTAATGCGATAGCCGGTCCTTCCAATCAAGGAGGTAATCAATACCGTCCTCCTATGGACCCGAACTATCGTCCCAACCACTACCCTGGACCCCCCGGTTTTAATCAAAATCAAAATGTTCAAAACCGTAACCAAAATTCCCAAAACCAAAACCGAATGAACCAAGGTTATCAAAACCAAGGTAATTTCAATCAAGGTCATGGTTACCACAATCAGAACCAAGGTTTCAAAAATCAAGGTTTCCAAAACCAAGGAAACTTTAACTGAAACCAAGGTTAGGGTCATTCCAACCAAGGGAATTTTCATGGACATAACCAAAATCAAGGAAATTTTCAAAACCAAGGTCCAAACAACCGAGGTCAAAATTTTCCTACTCAGACTCAAGCTATTGTTCCTACCGGACCATCATCTGATGAGTTGTTAAAACAATTCATGAAATCCCAAGAGGAAATGAATCGGTTATTGGTCAGCCAGATTTCTGAGATCAAGAAGTCTTTAAATGATCGACCCTCGGGCTCAGGAAAACTTCCGAGCAACACGATCGCTAACCTGAGGGGCGATGCTAAGGCGATCACAACCAGGAGTGGTGCTTCTTATGATGAACCCGCGATTCCTACTACCTCTTCTTCCTCCCTTCCGATGGTAGTGGAACGTGAACCTGAGGCGACAAAGGACAAAGTGCAATTTACAAGCCCACAAAGTACAGCACACGTCCATCCTCAGGTTGTCCCAAAAACAAAACCAAAGCCGGGAGTTGTCTTTGAACCTCCAGTAACTCCGGCTGAGGACCCTAAATCCAAAACTTCTATTCCTTACCCATCACGCTTGAATGAACAAAAGCTCCGAGAAAAAGCAAGTCATCAAATGGATAAATTCTTTCAGATTTTCCAAGAATTACACTTTGACATAAGCTTCTCGGATGCTATCATCCTGATGCCCAAGTTTGCATCCACACTCAAGCACTTGTTAAGTAACAAGGAAAAGCTGTTTGAAATGGCAAAAACTCCACTTAACGAGAACTGCTCAGCAGTTTTGTTAAAGAAGCTTCCCGAAAAGCTTGGAGACCTTGGGAAATTTCACTTGCCTTGTGTATTTCCAGGGATGGTTGAATGTTTTGCCCTTGCCGATCTTGGCGCAAGCATTAACCTGATGCCTTATTCAGTATGGAAGAGACTCTCTCTTCCTGAACTAACTCCTACCTGCATGACTCTTGAGCTTGCAGATCGTTCAATTTCTCGTCCACTTGGCATTGCTGAGGACGTATTCGTGAAAGTAGGAAAGTTCCAATTTCCAGCTGACTTCGTGGTTGTCGATTTCGATGCTGACCCACGGGTTCCTCTCATTGTTGGAAGAGGATTCCTGAGAACGGGTCGTGCTCTCATTGATGTATTCGAGCAAGAAATCACATTACGTGTGGGTAATGAAGCCGTCACTTTCAACCTCGATCAAACTTCGAGGTACTCCTCAAATTATGACTCTGAATCAGTTAACCAAATAGATGTCGTTGATGTTGCTTCAGAGGATTACTCTCAAGAAGTTCTTGGTTACGTTCATAATTCTTCGGGTGGTGATTCCACTCCGTCTTCTCATCCTATCATTTCCGACTCTTCCCCTTCTCTCACTCCGTTTGAGGGAAGTGATTTCCTTTTGGAAGAGGTCGAGGCTTTTCTCAAAAGTGATTCAGTTCCAGATGGAATTGATAACAATGAGATTGATCTGGAGGGAGATCTTCTTCTCCTCGAGAAATTGTTGAATCAGGACAATTCTCCTCCCCTCCCTCCCGTAGAACTTCATAACGAGGAAATCAAGTCTGTTGAGAAAACTGATGAATTTCCCGAGGTCGAACTCAAGGAGTTACCTCCTCATCTCGAGTACGCATTTTTGGAGGGTGATGATAAATTGCCCGTCATAATTGCTAAAGACTTGAGTATGGAGGAAAAATCTGCTCTCATAAAGGTCTTGAAGTCACACAAGCAAGCAATTGCTTGGAAACTCTCCGACATCAAGGGTATTAACCCTGAATTTTGTACTCACAAAATTTTAATGGAGGATGACTTCAAGCCGGCAGTCCAACATCAGAGACGGGTAAATCCTAAAATTCATGAGGTTATCAAACAAGAGGTTCTAAAACTTCTTGATGCCGGATTGATTTATCCCATCTCAGATAGTCCTTGGGTTAGTCCCATTCACTGTGTTCCGAAAAAGGGTGGCATTACTGTTGTCACTAACGAGGAAAACGAGTTGATTCCAACTCGATTGGTTACGGGATGGCGAGTTTGCATTGATTATCGCAAGCTAAATGAAGCCACCCGTAACGACCATTTTCCTCTACCCTTCATGGACCAAATGCTTGAGAGATTGGTGGGGAATGAGTACTATTGTTTCCTCGACGGTTTCTCGGGTTATTTTCAGATCCCCATTGATCCACAGGATCAAGAAAAGACTACCTTTACGTGCCCTTATGGAACCTTTGCTTATAAACGTATGCCTTTTGGCTTATATAATGCTCCTGGCACGTTCCAAAGGTGCATGATGGCCATATTTTTCGACATGATCGGGAAAACAATGGAGGTCTTCATGGATGACTTCTCGGTCATTGGGGATTCCTTTCAGACATGTCTCTCCCATTTGGACACTATGTTAAAACGGTGTGAAGACACCAATCTTTGTCTAAATTGGGAGAAGAGCCATTTTATGGTCAAAGAGGGCATTGTCCTCGGCCATAAGATTTCCAAAAACGGGATTGAGCTTGTGACTCGTCTCAGAACCAACAGGTATTGCCACACAAGCTAGCCACTTGTGAATGGCTAACCGTAACAAATAAACCCTGAAAGCTTGAGACAAGATACAATGAAATCCTGGAGAGTATAGTGTTTCCCCGGGTCGTTAAAGTCCCAACGAGGTTGAAATTGTGTTTGGAAAACGTTTAAGGAATGAGTGATTGTGGGAATAGTAACCAGAATAAGATTGGGATTGATTTTTACACTACTGATTGCTTGGGATTTAAAATGAAAATGTACAATTACAGATATGACAAAATATAACACAAAATGCAATTAAGTAAAGTACAGGGATTAAAAGTGGCAACTTCTAAACTACAGGGGCTAAAAATGACAAGTTCCAAACTTAAAGGGTGTAAAATGAAAATTTTGAAACTTATAATATTAAAGAAAAATAAAATCTTAAAAGAAAATATTTTATTAATATTATATTAAGCTAATATTAATTATTTAATATAAACTATTTTAATTAACTTAAAAACTATTTATACTAATCCTAAAAGATTTCTATTACAAATTTAACTTAGAAAATTACAAAATTATTTTCTAAAAACCTAAAATGACTTAAAATATTTATAAAAATTAAAAAGAAATATTTTTGTCTTTTAGTGAATTTTTTATAAATTAAAAACTTAATTAATATTTAAAACCTAATTAAACTATTTAAAAGAGAAAAATGAGAAAATGAAAAAGGAAAATAATAAAATTAATTTTTACAGAGTCTAATTAATGTGAAAAAGCTAGAAAAATTATAAAAATGAAAATCAGATTAAAATTTAACAACTATTCTAATTTCTTTTTGGTTTTTCTAATTAAACTGTTTTAATTATAATTAAATCTAATAATTACTATATGAACAGTAGAAATTCTAGGAAAATTACTAAAAACTCTAAATATTATGTAGAACCTAGGAAAAATATAAAAACTTGCTACTGTTTAACAAATTTATACAGAGCTAATTAATTTAACAGTTTTACTTAATTACTAATTTAACTAATATTAAATCTAATAAATACTAAACAGAAAAAGAAAATTCTAAGAAAATTACTATAAATACTTAAGGTGACAAACTAATTTTAAAATTTATAAAAACAGGATCTTATTAAGCTAAATTTAAAAAGAGAAAATGAAAATTAAAAATGTTAAATAGAAACTATCACTTTTATTAAAAAGTGATTATTTTTGGAATTTTCTTTTTGGAACTTGTTTATACACTGAAAATGAACACTTTTTATGAAAACACTTTTTATAAAGCTCAAAAATAAGCTGTATGCAAGCTTAAGCTTGTCACAGTTTGACTTTGGTCAAACTAGCAATGCAAAAGCTAGGAATAAGCTACACAGTGATCACAAATGATTGAAATAACTACAAACAACTTATATAAACATTAAATGAGCCAAAGAGACAAGAAAAGCACACTGGATAAGCCAAAAAGCACAAATAAGCTATATAAGCAAAACTGTGTACCACACAGTCCAAAGAGGCACTCTACAGACCTTATGGGGCCCACAAATAAGCTCTATGGTCCAAAATGAAATTTGAGGCTTCAAGTTCACCTGGTAAGCTTCAAAATAAGCCAATAAGCAAACCCTAAGGTCCACTAATGAGCTTATGACAAGCTTATGAAAATTGGTGTTTTGTCTGAATACTTGAAACAATAAGCAGAAAAGGCAAATAGAGATGGCTTATGCAGCCCTACCAAATAAGTTGCAAAATGGGAAATAAGCACTGAATAAGCAAGATGGCTTGCTTGGCTTTCCAAAAAGCCAAGAAACACACAATGGGTCCCACTAATAAGCTCTACAAGAGCTTATGAACCTTGGTGTTTAACTGTGGTGCAGGGCACCTTTTTGAAAAAGTGCTCAAAAGAAAGAACTAAATAAGCAGTTAAATAAGCAAATGAAAAATCAACAAAAATCACACAGAAAGATAAGCAACCAAAGTTTTATTATCCAAAAGCACTAAGCATGAAACTGAATAACAAATCCTAGACAAAATTCTACTTTTTATTCAAAAACTGCAGGCATGCATTTTTGACTTTTTATGAAAACCTAGAACTTTGACTTTTATGAAGTTTGATCTTGATTTATGAACTGATTATGATATATTAAGCTATAAGAACATGAAATCTATCAATATTAACAACTATTCTACTGATTTGATGATTATGGACCAAATAACTTCAACAGATTATGAGCTAAATGAGATTAAAGATGATTTTGACTTTTTTACAAATGACCACTGGATTTTATGCTTGTTGTGAGTTTATTAGGACCTAAGTAACATGTATCAAGCAAAAACAACAACAAGCATGCACTGGAACATACAAATGACAGCAAATCCAAACACACTGCAAGATTCTCAAAATGGAATTTTCAAAACAAATCAAACACTTTTTAACTATAGACTGATTTCACACATCAGTCAAACTAAGATAAACAACTTTAAGCATAAAGATCAAACCTAGAACACCAAGAACATGAAAATCCCATTTTCACTGTTTTACTGAACCAAAGTTGATTTTCAAAGCAAGTGAGTTATTTAGATTATGAAACTGAGTTCTAACACCTTAATATGATTAAGCAATCCAAATTAAGCACAAAAACACAGGATTCAACCACAATTACTCAGGATGATCAAGAATTCAGTTTTGATGGTGAAAATGAGAATATGACCAATTATGAAAATCACTGAACAATACCAAGATTTTAAGCTATAATATCACTAATGAACACTGAATAAGCACTAAAACACAAAGATTAAGCTAAAATAAGTACTAATACAGTAAAATGCTAAATTACACTAAAACTTGAATTTTTAGAAATTGAAAAGTAGAAACCTTTACTCTAGCTTTACTAGAGCTTCTTTATGCTCAACAAGCTCCTAGCTTATCAGAGATAAGCTAGGTAAAAGTCCATCTTGCCCCTCCATTGTAGGCAACTTCCAAAGCTTTCCACAGTCAAATGCATAGGTACCCTGTTTGTTTTTGTTTTCTGAATTTTTTTAGCTTTTTATGTTTTCTTATGATTATACATGTCCTAAGTGAGCTTATGGAACAGTAAACTTAAGCTTAAAACAACATTAGAGATAAAACAGAAATTTGAATTAGAAAATGCAAAACAATAATTAAACTTGAATACTTGAGATTTTTGATTACCAAAAGATTGAATTACATTAAAGAAACAGACTACAAGCTTTAACTTTTAAACTTAACTACTAGAAATTGATTTTACATTAATTCGACACTAAAAATAAACTAAAAATGACTATGTCTTCTCTCTTGCTTCTTCTTCCTTTTATATCTGCAAATTGGGGTGCCTTGGGGTCCACTGGTCAAATCCCAGCAATAATATTGACCATTGGATGAGAATTGGGCTATCTTGAACGTTGGCTGACTTTTGGCGCCAAATTGGTTTTATAACCAATTTCTGTTTTTTATATTGCAAGAGGGGGGGTGGTGGCATTAAATGTGGAGGTGATGGTTAGGTGTAGTGGAGTGGGCGGTGGGATTGGATGGTGAGGTGATGGTGCAAGTTGCAGGGGTGAGGAGTGATGGTGTGAACGGGGGAAGGAGAGGGGGAAGGGGGAGTGTTTATATTTTTAAAACACTGGGCTTGTTGGGTTGGCCAGAGAAAAAAAGGAAAAGGGCTGGGGTGGGTTTGTATTTGTTTTTTGGTTGGGTTTTGGATTTTTGGGTTTTATAAATAAGAGGGAATCCGTTTGGTTTATAGATTTTCACCCAAGACCTTTTGTGTAATTTTCTGAAATTGAGCGTTAGGTTCTGTGATTTTCCAACAAGTACTCAGAGTCCAATTCTTCGCCAGTATGATGAATAGTTCAGAGGACTTTTGTTGATTATTTTCCACTTTGAATATCCAGGACTATTTTTTGCCAATTTGTGAAACTTCAGGGGGACCAAACCTGCCTAAATGTCTCCACACGACTTTAATTACGCACATAGGATTTCTAACCGTTGATTCATGTATCCGATGAAACTGTTCGAGTTCGATGTTTTTATATTTTTGACAACATTGGTATTTTCTAACTTATCTAACTTGCTGTAACACAAGGTCACTATTAGTGTGTCCATTCGCGTAAATCAATTCGGGACACCAGAATTCATATATTCTGTGTTAATGGTCGGATTCAATCGTTGGTATGCTTGTTTGCATTTATATCGCTCATTGAGCAACATCCCCCAGAGACCGTGTTGAAGATACTCTATCGCATAATTCTCTGAGATTTATTCAGGACTGTTTGTTTTGAAAACTATGAAAAATACTACGGCTTACCCGCGAAACTCGAAGTTGACCTGACCGAGTTGACCTTTCCTGAGATTATCTTGTACACTGACTTTGTATCACGGAGTTTTAACAGTTCAGAGAGGTACCGGTAGTTCCTGGGACAATATTGTGTGATAATGTGAGGTACTCACAACTTCCACCCGCTCTGCGAAGTTACCCAACTTATGCTTCCTGTTTTTCATTGTTATTCTCAGGTGGGTTCACACTCCTTGAAAGAAATGACAAACCCCTAAAACTACTCTAAGTTGTGATATTAGAGTTTTATTTAATTTGTATCTTATAATTGAGCTATAGCAGTCTCCTTGGGACCATTTTGTGGTACTGTTTTGGCATTGGTTTGTTTTTTCGACAATGTGTCCTAGGATCATGAATGATATATATTTAAAACTATTACATGATGAGTGATAATTGTCATGTACACACATCCAATTTTTCTAAAAATAGGGCTCCAGACACTAAGCATATTTGCTTGATACCCTAGCAATCATTTTGGATATAGTGCATCTATATTAGTGGATTTGTGTATGATGTCATCCTGTACCATAAAGCCAGCACTTCTGGAGTGCCAGATGATTCAGTTCAAAGTCATATAGAAGACCACTTTGGAGTTGCAGAAGCTACTATGATATCGTGTTAGTAATACAGAATGTGATTGGTTTTTTTAGTTTTGATTTTTATCCTTAGTTTGTAATGGTTTGTTTTCGTTTTTATCACAAATTTATCAAGTGTTGGTTCTAGGCTAGCCGAATAAGCTTTCTTAGTTATTCATGATTATAACTTAAGATATTGCGTGTAGTATTACTAATGTGATGTGAGCTGTATGTACTCACGTGCCTTCTTGTTGGTGGTCAGCTTTATTTTGCAACGCCATCCTTGGGTGCTATATCGGAATTGAGCAGCTATCCTTTTCTATTCCCGGGTGTGTTGCTGAGGGCATGATCTCGCTATCACTATTATGTGGAATTGTGACCGTGAAGATGGTGGTACTGATTCTGAACCGATTTGTCTATGTGTGTTGTTGCGTGGTATTTAATGTTCGGCTAATAAATAGTTGATTAACTTTAATCGCTGAAAAAATTTTAGGTGATAATTCAGACTTTTTTAAGATGGTGAAGGTACTGTAGAGTACTCATTCTCATTTTTGCGTCTGATCGGAATTTATATAACCCGCGCACCCCACTACTGATGAATTGATCACGAATGAAGCATAAGTGTTGATCCTCTATATTCAAAGTCGCAAGAGTCCCATGTCTGAGGCTCGATTTACTGGTGAGAATCTAAAAAATTATTGGATCATGGGAATGTGAGGTAACGCTATCATATTGAATTATAGTCCGTCTCAAGTACGAGGGTAACTTATCACTTCTTTTACACGTGATGATGAATGATGAATGATTTATATTAATTACACCTTGGGGTCAATTAATCTTGAGTTAATAAACCGTATATCACCATCAAATGTGTAGGTCTACAGCACCGGGCACTGAATTTTTTTTTACTATTGCTGGGTTGACATGTTTACCATTCAATTTAATAGAGAATAAATCCTTTGTGGTTACGAGAACTTCATCTGTACCGACTACGATGTTTGATAAAGGTTAGTCGTTTAGTTATTTAGCTCGGCTAGAAGGTTCTCGAGACTTGGACTAAAGTATGCTATAGATGCTACAAATCTAACCTATTTTTGATTCACTATCTGTATAATAGTATGTGTGTTATGTTTGGGTCATTATAACTATAAACAGTATGTCACCATAACAAACATTACTAGGCCCCATTTGTGAAACGTGAACTCTCGTGGGAGTCGTGGTATTAAGCAATTTTGTTGGGATAGAAGTCAATCAAATATTGAGTCGTTTAACTATTCATGTATGTGGAAATATTGCTTAATAAACCCTTAATTTTCTTTGCATTAACGTCAAATTTCAACGGACCTATGAACTTGTATCATGTGGATTTTTAAGCTATCAATCAGTGGTTACGTCGCTGGCTTGTTTAACCCCATCGGACCGCGTAGTAATCATTTTTGAATGTCTCTTAGAATGACCCTAATAACCCTTCTGGATCTAATTGTCAGCCACAAATTAGGTTTGTGGGTAGCTGAATTTTTTTCCTTGTTCGTACTTAATATGATTCCTACTTTATATATAGACATATCTTGCTTTTATACAAGTATTACTATATTTACAACTCAATGTTTATTGGTGGGGTATGCGTCAAGCATGAGTATATAGAACCTGAAATCGATTTTATAATAACTATTATCGANGTGACGCTTTTCAATGTCACGGGAATATTTCACAAAAGAATGAAATGCCACAAAATGCAATTCAAGTTTGTGAAATCTTTGACGTATGGGCCATTGATTTTATGGGGCCATTTCCGTCATCTCATGAAAACAAGTATATACTCGTGGCTGTTGACTATTTATCAAAATGGGTTGAAGCGAAAGCTTTACCCACAAATGATGCCCGAGTTGTTGTAAAGTTTTTAAAAGCTCTTTTTGCTCAATTTGGAACTCCACGTGCTATAATCAGTGATCGTGGTACGCATTTTTGCAATGACAAATTTGATAAAGTCATGCAAAAGTATGGTGTAACTCACCGTCTTTCCACTGCGTACCACCCTCAAACAAGTGGACAAGTTGAAGTTTCCAATTGAGGTATTAAAAGAATTTTGGAAAGAACGGTTGGCGAAAATCATGCATCGTGGTCGGAAAAATTAGATGATGCACTCTAGGCTTTCCGCACAGCTTACAAAACACCCATCGGGTGTACGCCTTACAAGCTTGTGTACGGGAAAGTGTGCCATCTACCGATCGAGCTTGAGCACAAAGCCTATTGGGCCCTCAGGCATGCCAATTTCGACCTCCAAACTGCGGGTGATCATCGGAAAGTTCAAATGAATGAATTGAATGAACTTCGTGATCAGGCCTATGAAAACTCTTTAATCTACAAAGAAAAAACAAAGAAGCTCCATGACTCAAAGATCAAAAATCGCGTTTTCAATGTTGGTGATCGAGTTCTTCTTTTTATCTCAAGATTAAAGATCTTTTCTGGTAAATTAAAGACCCGTTGGACTGGTCCATTCACTATTGCAAAGGTTTATCCTTATGGCACCGTCGAATTATCTCAAAATGACGGGCCAAATTTCAAAGTGAATGGGCATCGGTTGAAGCATTACTT
>LBNU01016661.1:7051-27064 GCA_014162995.1 Artemisia annua | reverse complement strand
ATCTACAAGGAAAAAACAAAGAAGCTCCATGACTCAAAGATCAAAAATCGCGTTTTCAATGTTGGTGATCGAGTTCTTCTTTTTATCTCAAGATTAAAGATCTTTTCTGGTAAATTAAAGACCCGTTGGACTGGTCCATTCACTATTGCAAAGGTTTATCCTTATGGCACCGTCGAATTATCTCAAAATGACGGGCCAAATTTCAAAGTGAATGGGCATCGGTTGAAGCATTACTTTGGAGAGGACATACCATCCATGGTTGTCCCGGATCTCCAAACTTTCCCCAAGGACAATTGAATTCGGGGATCGAGTCAAGCTAGCGACTCGGTGAACAAAAACAGTAGCACAACATATGGGTTTTCACCCATATTTCTGACTTCTTTCTATTTTCTACCACCTAAGTGTGGGGGAGTGGCCGCCCCCCACTGCTGTTTGCAATGTATATATGTATATTTAAAAAAAAAACTTGTGTTTGTATGAATAATATAAATAAAGTGAAAAATATTTCCACAGTTAGCTTAGAATATTGTTTTTCCCGTTCAAGGATTCGGCATAATAGCCGGGACTTTGAATATTGAGGACAATATTCAATTCTAAGTGTGGGGGGGGGGAATTCTAGCGAATTTTATCACATTATACCATCTAGTACCCCCGTTTTTGGCCAAAATTTTCAAAAATTTTTTACTTTATCTCAAAAAAATTTTGTTGTTATCAGTCCGCCATGTCTAACCGACAAAAGGATTGGCTAATCCAGGAGCAAACGGCTCTTGGTAAAGATACATCAAATCCGTTTATGGCTTGCAATTTGCCAAAAATTGTATGGTATTCGACTCACCATATCTTTAATTAGTGAAGAGTCGGCTAGCCCGCAAGATTATGGCTTGTGGTAAAGGCAGTTGGAAAACCATAATTGGTAATCAGCTCACCAAAGATAATTTATCTAAGAGTTGGCTAGTCCAAAAGCAAACGGCTTCTGGTAAAGACATATCAAATCCGTTGAAAGCTGGTGATTTGCTCAAAATAACATGGTTATCGGTGTACCATGGTTCTTACTTGAACTGAAACATTTGTCTACTCCAGAAGTGATGGCTTTTGGTAAAGAGATTAAAATCCATCAAGTTTTCATAAAATATTGCTAGGGACTAGCAATAGTTTAGTGTGGGGGATTGATGAGTGCTCAAACACTCATCATTTTTGGTCAAATCTGAACTGCAAAACATCTGAAAACACTCAAAAACGCATCAAAATGCAGAAAATATCCAAGGATCGTGTTTTATATGTCTCAAATGAAAAATGTTTAAAAACAAATGAAAAACGAGAAAAGTTTGCAGATTTGGCAGTTTTAGTCCCCCAACTTTCAAAAATTGGCAAAAATAGTCCCTAGAATTCAAAAATGTGGAGTTTTATCATTCAAGGTCCCTGAAATATTTTAAGTTGTCAAAATTGTTCCTTGAATGAATTTTTGAGCAAATGGCAGAAAAGCTCCCTGAACTTTTGGAAATTGTCAAAAATGGTCCTTGGAAATTTAAAAATGGAAAAATGGCAATTGTGGTCCTTGAATTATTGGAGTTTGGCAACAATGGTCCTTATGAGAACTTTGGGAGGAATACATTTTCAGTCCCCCAACTTTGGGAAATTTACAAAATTGGTCCTTGCACTTCATAAACCAAACGGACCCCTTTTGTTATTCATAACCCAAAACAAACCAAACCCCAACACAGTCCAACCCAATCCCTACCCCTTATAACTCCAAGGCCGAATTTCTTTTTATTAAAACCCGGCCCAACACCCAAAAATAATAAACACCCCGTTTATTAAACCTCCCAGTCAAACCTCCTAGCGTTGACCCTTCTCCCTCCCAACAGTTCCCCTCAAAACCAGGGTACTCCTGCTCCCTCCTCCTCCCACCTTTTCACCAACCCTCCAACCTTCATTAATGTTCTCACCAACCCAAACCAACCTCTCCCCTCCCCATTAAATGAACTCACCAGCTCCACTAAATTTGCCCCATTCTCATTTGGCGCCAAAAAGCAATCAAGGGCTAGGATGAGAAAGTTGTGAAATTGATGGTTGGGATATGGTCAAGGGTCAGCAAGAGAGCCTTTGGGACTGCCAAAAAGCAATAGGAAAGAGAGGAGGGGATTATTTTTATGATAGTATAAGTAGTAGTAGTAAAAGCCATATGTAGGCATGTATTAGTGCAATTTAGTTTTTTTTAGTGTTCAATTGTCAGTTGTACTCAGTTTTCAAGTAATGAAAGTTTTCTCTTAAGTTTACTTCTTATTTCATATTTCAAGTTTCCATTAAGCTTTTCAATTGACATTATAAACTAATCAGTAATCCTTAGTTGTTTATAAATTGGTATAAGCCTAAGCAATAAGTTCTTTTAAGCTTTATAAGCTTTTGTATCCACTCTAATCCTAGTTCACAAAATTACTTAAAAATATAAGAAAAATAAAAATAAAATAAAAAAAAGTCATGTTCAAAGGTTGAAGAAGGCTGGAGCAAGGTATATACAGGATGGCCTTGGGTTAGAGGCTTGTGGAAGCCATTAGGATGTGAATTTGGTCCTTGGTTACTTGGTTCTCAACACTGGACTATTTGTAAGCCTATATCTCAAGTTTTTTTGTTTTTACTGTGCATATGCTTATTCACTGCTTATTTGTGCTCTTTCATTTTTGTTTGGCATATGTTAGTGATATTATGGTGTAAAACAGCTAGCTTGTTCATTAGAATCCATACTTGCTAAGTTTCCATTTTCCACTGTCAACTGCATATCTTGGATTCATGAATATTTGTTGTCATCATTGTTGTTTATATGTTCATTCAAGCCCACTGTACCATATTGTGACATTGTGATTCAGTTCCATGGCCTAACTCAGTGATTTGCATTGAAAATCAAAAATTAGCTTATTTAAGGTAGTGTTTGGCAAAAGCTATTTCAAAGTGCTCAGGGATGTTCTTGTTGTTGTTTTCAGTTTATACATGTTATATTAGGTCTAAGTATGACAGTCAAGCCATAAAATCAAGTGTTGTTTTAGAAAAAAGTCAAAAAGTCTTTTGATCCCATTTTTTTAGTTATCTGTTGGAATTTTAAGATCAATAATACTCCAATTCAGTTCATGAGTAGTTGTTTTAGCATAATTTAATCTCATTTCATCTTAATATATCATTTTCAGTAAGCTAGATTGAATCAAAGTTCATAAAAGTCAAAATTTCAAGAAAATTCAAAAAGTCAAAAGTTTCAGGAAAAAGTTTTTGAATAAACTTTGGAATTTCATGTAGGGTTTAATCTTAGGAGTTTAGATTTGAGCTTTTGGAATATTGTTATTTGGCTGGTCAACTTGCTATAGTATTTTTCTTGATTTTTGTTTGGCTTATTTACCTGCTTAATTGGGCTTATCTTTAGACCTGTTTTTCAATGAAGTCCCCTGTGCACAGTTTTGAGCCCACTTTCATAAGCTTGCACAAGCTTCAATATTTGGATTGAGCTTATGCATTTTGGTGTTTTAGAAAGCCCTTCTAGCTAGGTCACTGTGCATGTGCTCATTTTTCATTGTTTTGCTTATTTAAGTGCTTAACTTTGCTTGTCTATTTTGTCTCATCATACCTTTTAACACTGAATCATCAGTGTTAAGAGTCATCTTCATAAGCTCTTAGAGAGCTTGTCTAAGGAGATTAGCTCCAGCTTATTGGTTCTTTGAGAAGCTTATTAAGCTGGCTTAAGGTTTCAGTGCTTGCAAGTGGGATTTTAGCCTATTTGATAAGCTAGTTCAGGCCTGCTAGTTGCCTAAAGACCTGTTTGGTACTAGGCAATTTGGAATTGCTTATTTGTTTTTGTTGGCTTATTCTGTTGTTGTTTTTTTGTTGATTTGAGTTCAATTAATTCATTTGCATCCTGTTTTCCAACTTGTGATCTATGTGTTGCTTATTGTGAGCTTATTCAAGCTCTG
The DNA here is from genome assembly GCA_014162995.1 of Artemisia annua. Classification (NCBI taxonomy): domain Eukaryota; kingdom Viridiplantae; phylum Streptophyta; class Magnoliopsida; order Asterales; family Asteraceae; genus Artemisia; species Artemisia annua. Next base: position 23,111 of record LBNU01016661.1, on the reverse strand, counting down.
AGTTTCACCTTCAAGCCAAAAAGCCAACTGTTGGCTTATTAAGCTTGTTCTCAGCTTATTCTTGAGCTCCACACAATTTGTTTTCACAAAAGTTTTCCATTTTCAGTGTCTTAATAGTTCCATAAAAAGAAAATCACAAAAATCATCATTTTTAGATTAAGTGATAGTTTCTATTTAATAGAGTTTAATTTTTAATTTTTCTTTTTACATTTTTGTTAAGTTCCAATATGTTTTTATATTTTTCTTAAATTCTCAGTAGCTTAAAGTATTTTTAGGAATTTTTCTAGATTCTTCACTTTTTATTTAGTATTTATTAGAATTTAAGTTAGTTTAATAAGTAATTAAATAGTAATTAATTAATAATAAATCAAGAAAAAGCCAAAAAAATAGATTTTCAGTTTTAAAATTAGTTTTATAATATTTTAGATTTTTCCAAATTAATTTTGCATTTTTCATAGTTGTTTTCCTATTTATCTCATTTTTAGTTAATTTTAATTATTAATTAAATCTTAATTAATTCATAATAAATAATTAAAAAGTAAAAGAAAAAATATTTTTCTTTTTCTCAAAATTTTCTTTTATCTTTGAGATTGTAAAAAAATTTTTTTCATCATCTAGGTGTTTTTAGATTTCCATTTTCACTTTTATTTTCGTACGTAGACGTTTAATTAAAACGTAAACGTACATTTTTAGATTTGTAAACGTTTTCAGATTTCTAGTAATCATTTGTAGTGTTTGTTTATCATTTTCATTCATAATTTTGCAGTTTAATTCCAATCAATCTTTTTCACCAATCCTCGTTTCATAAACGCTTGATCTCAGAATCGTTTTCAACACCATTTCACGCTTCGTCGGGACATAACGACCCGGGAAGAACTCCTATACTCTCCTTGGTGCGTTGTGCCTTTTCTAGTTTGACTTTTGTTGACCAATACTTTGGTTGACTTTAGTTGACTGTTTAGGGCCAATCAATTGTACTTCTAAATTTTAAGTTTAATTGAAGTTTAATCCAAGTTTGTTTCAAATTCGAATTTTTCCTCCTTTTCTTAAAGTCTTGAATTTCATTTAAAAGTTGTTGTTTCTGGTTTACAAGTGTTACTTAAGTGTTAGTTAGTTAGTCTGAATCAAAAGAAAGCAAGAAAACAAGAAAGAAAAAGAAAAGAAAAATACAAAGAAAATCACAAAAAAAATATATAAAAAAGAAAAAGAAAAGAAGAAGATCCAGAAATTGATGAAGATGGTTTAGAACCTCATGGGAGGTACATAGGTGGTTCTTGTTCACTGGTTCCTAGTTTCCTTCTAGCTTGGATGTCAAGTAAGGGATTATACCCCATATTTTTCATATTATGTGTTAAGTGTAGTTTGTTGTTATTGTCTGTTGAATTCTGCTTATTTAAGTTTATTTGAGCTTAGTGTAGAGTAATTAGTATAGTATTGGTGTTAACTTACTTATTCTCTTTGTTAATCTTTGAAAACTGTCCATTTAGGGGTGTTTGGATTAGAGAATTTGATTGGGCTATTGTTGTTATTAATTGATACAATCTACTCAGACACACAACCTAGGCCATAACTAGCTTCATTCAACCTTTTTCTTGGTCACTTTCAAAGCAAAAGTCTATAATCTCTTTTAATTGCACTTATGCATAACTGTTGTGGATTTGAGAGATCATAACCTCCAATTAAGCTTGAAACTTGTTCAAATTACTTAAATAACTTCCATTTAGGGTTTATACATTGCTTTCAGTAAGATTTAGTCCTTTGAATCTCACATAAGTCAAACTTTTGTTCAAAACCTTGAAAGTCAGACTTGCATACACAGAATTGGGATAAACTTCAAAGGTACTTGTAGGGCTTAGTTCTTGGTAAAAATTCAAACCAATTGCTGACTTACAAACCTTTCCAGCTTGTTTATTGATTTCAAAAAGAAATTTGGGATTTGGAATCCATTTGAGCCTTGAAACTCGCATCCAAAGTGACCCTTTTGACCCACTGACTCCCCTGCATCCAGGTTTTTGCTAGATTTGATTTCCCCATAGTTTATTCATTTGTAGGTGTTAGGCCTTGTAGTTTGGTGATTTAGGAAGCCCCCTATGTAGACTTTAGAATAGTGCTTTTAGTTTTCATTTAGGATCTTAGTCATTGCTTATAAATAAGCCTTCATTTGGCTTGTTGGAGACTGCATGCTGATTCACAGTCAGTATGTACTGATTGATTCATGATCTTGTTGATTGCTTGTTTATTGTTCTTGATGTTGTTGTTGTTGTTTATTATTGTTGATGTTTCTGTGTTTATAAGCTCTTTTGAGCTTATTGGCTTATCTGAGCTTATTGAGCTAATTGTTTTGCTGGTCTGCTGCTACTTTGCTGTGTTGTTGTTCTTAAGCTTGAATCTGTTGTTGTTACTTGTTAATCTTGTTCCTATAGTTGTTGTTGTTTGCTGTTTTAGTTGATGTTCTTGTCATTGTTTATATTCTTGTTGTTGTCCCTGCTTATGTTGTTGTTATTGTTTATTGCTTTGAGTTTACTTTGTGTGATGATTTTCTTGAACAAAAGATTTGAAAAATCAAAATCAAAACTTTGATTCCAAACTTAATTTGATTCTTGAGTCTGAATTGAGATTTGTTTTTGTTTGTTGAAATCTGTTTCACTAAAAGACTTGAGTTTGTGTTTATGTGTTTGTGTTTAGAGTAAAAAGAAAAGAATTAAAAAAAATAATAAACTTTGAACAAAAAGATAAGGCTGGGATTCGAACCCCAGACCTCACCTCACACAAAGACACAACACCACACTCACAAACCAGTCGCCCTAGGGTCTTTTTTTAGTTATACCATCCTTTGTTTTTTATTTAACCACTTGTTTCCCTTTTAAGCTTATTTAGCTTTTCAGCTTATTTCTCAGCTTTTTAACATAGTGACCAAAACTTTTTATGTTTTTAGAGAATCTGTTCTCCTTTGTAGTATCTGTTAAAAAAGTTTCTGAATTTTTAGACTAGTTTTAATATTTATTTCCAATTAATTTAGTTAAATTAGTAATTAATTCATAATAAATAGGAATATTGTTAAATAATTAATTTTCTTTTTTTTCTAAAATTTTATTTTGTCTTTTAGTGCGTTAGAAAATTGTTTGTAGGCCTGTAGGACTTGCGTAGCTTGAAATTCACATTTTTGCTTGTGCGTTGACGTTTATTTAGAATAAACGTCGCGTTTAATTGTTTAATTTGTGTTTTAGGATTCCCGATACCTAATCATGATTCCAGTAGTGTTTTAGGACTCCCCTAGTTTTTCCTATGGCCTTTTGTTCCCCTTAGGTTGATTTATTTTCATTCTCGTTCGTTAATTTTCTATTTTCGTCAATTTAACATACAACAAAACCAAACAATCTTTCACAACCAAACATACAAGCATTTTAATCTCGATCTTTTCACGATACTTTCCATTCACTCCTCGTTGGGACACGACCCGGGAAATCACTACCCGGTCTCACAAATAAATATCACTTTCACGAGCTTACGAGGTAATCTTTTTCCTAAAAGGTTTACTTGTATTTCTCCACGTCTTGTTGTCTCCCGATAACATTGACCTCACGTTTGTTGATATTTTGGTAAATTGTTTTGCACAAAAACAAAACGAATCAAATGGCGCCGCTGCCGGGGAGGCTGTGCGTCGAAAGTCTTGTAAAAGGTTTTAACGATTAGTTTTGTAGAACCTTCGCAAGAAGTTACCGCTTTCAAAAACTTATAAAAAACCAAAAATATTTTTCTTTTGTTTCTATATATGTATTTATATCTATAAAAGATTAAAAACACAAAAAGNTTGATATTTTGGTAAATTGTTTTGCACAAAAACAAAACGAATCAAATGGCGCCGCTGCCGGGGAGGCTGTGCGTCGAAAGTCTTGTAAAAGGTTTTAACGATTAGTTTTGTAGAACCTTCGCAAGAAGTTACCGCTTTCAAAAACTTATAAAAAACCAAAAATATTTTTCTTTTGTTTCTATATATGTATTTATATCTATAAAAGATTAAAAACACAAAAAGATATTCCCGTTTTCTTTGTTTAATAAATACAACAATAAAATCTTACCACCGAAAATCAAGGCAGAACACCTACCAACTGGGGGTGTGAACATTAATAAGTTCCCAAACCAAAGATCAAAACTTGCCTTTGTATCACTTGCGTTTTGGAAAACTTTTAAACGATAAGCAAACTTTAAGAGGAGTCGAAACAGTATAGGGCAATCCGACGAACTTCGCCCTAGCGAGAGATCCATTCTTCTCTCCCGCTCCTTTGTGCGTTTAACCTTAAGAGTTAACCTTACGTTCTTGATTATTGGTTTAAGTTCCCCTGTCATTTGAGTTGGTCTTGTTTTAATTGAAGTGTTTTTGTGTGGTGCATGCGCACTCGTTCGTCTACGTCATCAAATCCTTTACAATTGCTTAACAACATTCCGAGAAGGCGTAATCGTCGACGTGCCCCTCCAATAGTCGAACCCGAGATTTGTACTATTCCTCCTGTCATGGCGGCCGAGCCCACTATGAATGAGCTTCTCCAAGCACCCATTGAGGGTTATGGAGATGCTATCGTTGTTCCAGCCATCGTGGCTGACAATTTTGAACTCAAGACCGGGTTAATAAACCTAGTCACCTCCCGACAATTCTATGGTTTTGAAAGGGACGACCCACAAGATCACATTCGATGGTTCAACAAAATCACATCCACCATCAAATGCAAAAACGTCCCTGAAGAGGCAATCAAACTTCTTCTCTTCCCGTTTTATCTCGATGGGGCTGCCAAAAATTGGCTTGACAAACAACCCCCTCGATCGATCGAAACATGGGAAGATTTGGTCAAGAAGTTTGTGAACGAATTTTTCCCTCCTTCCAAAACCACCGCCCTCAAGAATGAGATCATGAAATTCACGCAGAAATTCGATGAATCATTCAGTGAGGCGTGGGATCGTTTCAAGGACATGCTTCGCAAATGTCCTCATCATGGTTTCTCCGAGATAATGCAACTCGACACTTTCTACAATGGTGTGAGCCAAATCGATCAAGACTCTCTCAATGCCGCCGCTGGAGGTAATTTCTTGAATCAAACCACTAGGGATGCTTTAGCCATCATTGAAAACAAGTCTAAGGTCCGCATTCCGCGAAGCAAATTGATTGTTTCCCAAGCAAATGCTAGTCCTTCTACTTCATTACCCGTGGCTCAATCTAGCACCGATGCTAGGCTTGACAAGCTCACGGAAGCTATTCATGCCTTGGTTCGCACCCAAAACAAGAAAGTTTCTTCTTCACAAGCTTCTCAACCTGTCGAGGTCAAGAAAGTTGAAGTTTGTGTGACTTGTGGTGGTCCACACGCCTATTACAATTGTACTGCCACCGATGGCAATCCCTTTGAAGTTAATGCGATAGCCGGTAGTTCTAATCAAGGAGGTAACCAATACCGTCCTCAAATTGAGCCAAAATACCGTGCTAGCAACCAAAGTGGACCACCCGGATTCCCTCAAAACCAAAACCAAGGTTTCAATCAAAACCGTAACCAAAACCAAAAACGAATGAACCAAGGCTTTCAAAACCAAGGGAATTTCAATCAAGGGTTTCAAAATCAAGGAAACTTGAATAGAAATCAAGGTTATGGTAATCAAGGAAACAATTTTCATGGTAATGGTAATCATAACCAAGGAAATTTTCAACACCAAGCTTTCAATCAAAACAACCGAGCTCAAGCCCACGAAGTACCGCACATGTCCAACCTTCGGTTGTCCCAACTTCAATTTCCCGAATTTGTTGTTCCCAAGAGCATTTCTAAGCCTTCAATTCCATATCCGTCAAGGCTCAATGATCAACAACTCTGTGACAAAACTAATAGTCAAATGAAGAAGTTTCTTGAGATATTTCAAAAGTTACACTTCGACATTAGTTTCGCGGATGCTCTTCTCTATATGCCCAAGTTTGCTTCCACTTTCAAGAGTCTTCTAAGTAACAAAGAGAAATTGTTTGAGCTCACTAACACTCGTTTGAATGAAAATTGTTTGGCGGTTCTTCTAAAGAAACTTCCTGAAAAGTTAGGAGACCCCGGAAAATTTCTCATACCTTGTGATTTCCAAAAGCTTGAAGAGTGCTTCGCCTTGGCTGATCTTGGCGCTAGCATTAATCTCATGCCTTTCTCTATTTGGCAAAAGCTTTCACTTCCTGAGCTTACTCCAACACACATGACGTTAGAATTAGCAACCCGAACAATTACTAAGCCAAAGGGTATTGCTGAAGATGTCTTTGTGAAGGTTGGTAAGTTCTATTTTCCTGCCGACTTCGTAGTCGTCGATTTTGATACCGATCCTCGTGTTCCCCTCATTTTGGGAAGACCATTCTTGAAAACGGCTCGTGCATTAATTGATGTCTTCGAAGGCGAGATGACTCTAAGGGTCGGAGATGAAAAATTGGTTATAAACATTGAAAATACTTCAAAAGATCTCCTCGACCTTGAGCGTGAAGCCATCAATCAAATTGATGTCATCGATGTTGAATGCGATGAATGCTTCCATGAAGTACTAAATGTGCAAGGATCAAGTGATTCTACCATCGATGTCTCTTCCCCCTCTCTCACTCCATTCGAGGGAGGTGACTTCATTCTAGAAGAGATCGAAGCTTGCTTATCATGCGATTCTCGTGTTGATCATGATTCCATCAATCCCGAGGAAGACATACTTCTCCTTGAGAAGTTGCTCAATGATGATCCATCATCTCTTCCTCCAAAAGAACTTCATAACGAGGAGGTCAAATCTAATGAAACTTCTAATGATCCTCCCGAGGTCGAGCATAAGGACTTACTGCCTCATCTCGAGTACGCATTTTTGGAGGGTGACGATAAGTTACCCGTCATTATTGCCAAAGACTTGAGTAAGGATGATAAAACCGCTCTCATAAAGGTTTTAAAGTCACACAAGCGAGCCATCGCTTGGAAACTTTCCGACATCAAGGGTATTAACCCAGAATTTTGTATGCACAAAATTTTGATGGAAGATGACTTTAAACCAGCGGTTCAACAACAAAGAAGGGTGAATCCAAAAATCCATGAGGTCATCAAACAAGAGGTCATTAAACTTCTTGATGCCGGCTTGATTTACCCTATCTCGGATAGTCCTTGGGTGAGCCCCGTTCATTGTGTGCCCAAGAAGGGTGGAATTACGGTTGTTAAGAATGATGAGAACGAGTTGATTCCTACTCGGTTGGTAACGGGATGGCGTGTATGCATTGACTACCGCAAGTTAAATGACGCCACCCGTAAAGACCACTTTCCTCTACCTTTCATGGACCAAATGCTCGAAAGACTTGCGGGAAACAAATACTATTGTTTTCTCGACGGTTTGTCGGGTTATTTCCAAATTCCCATNTTGTGTGCCCAAGAAGGGTGGAATTACGGTTGTTAAGAATGATGAGAACGAGTTGATTCCTACTCGGTTGGTAACGGGATGGCGTGTATGCATTGACTACCGCAAGTTAAATGACGCCACCCGTAAAGACCACTTTCCTCTACCTTTCATGGACCAAATGCTCGAAAGACTTGCGGGAAACAAATACTATTGTTTTCTCGACGGTTTGTCGGGTTATTTCCAAATTCCCATTGATCCGAAGGATCAAGAAAAAATGACTTTTACGTGCCCATACGGAACATTTGTCTATAGGCGCATGCCTTTTGGTTTGTGCAATGCTCCGGGCACGTTTCAAAGATGCATGATGGCTATTTTCCACGACATGATCGGGAAAACAATGGAAGTCTTCATGGACGATTTTTCGGTCGTTGGGAATTCTTTTGAATCATGTCTTGCCAATTTAGACAAAATGCTTCAACGTTGCAAGGATACAAATCTTTGTCTAAATTGGGAGAAAAGTCATTTCATGGTCAAAGAAGGCATTGTCCTTGGCCATAAAATTTCAAAGAGTGGGATTGAGGTCGATAAAGCTAAAGTCGATGTCATTGCTAAACTACCTCCTCCCACTACTGTTAAAGGTGTTCAGAGTTTTCTTGGTCATGCCGGTTTCTATCGTAGATTCATTCAAGATTTTTCAAAGATTGCCCGGCCAATGACCCAACTTCTTGAAAAAGAAACTCCATTTGTCTTTTCTGATGANGAAGGCATTGTCCTTGGCCATAAAATTTCAAAGAGTGGGATTGAGGTCGATAAAGCTAAAGTCGATGTCATTGCTAAACTACCTCCTCCCACTACTGTTAAAGGTGTTCAGAGTTTTCTTGGTCATGCCGGTTTCTATCGTAGATTCATTCAAGATTTTTCAAAGATTGCCCGGCCAATGACCCAACTTCTTGAAAAAGAAACTCCATTTGTCTTTTCTGATGAGGGCATCGAAGCTTTTCAAACTCTTAAGAAAAAGCTTACGGAAGCACCAATCTTAGTTGCCCCCGATTGGGACCTACCTTTCGAGCTTATGTGCGATGCAAGCGATTTTGCCATAGGTGCGGTCTTGGGGCAACGCAGAACCAAGCATTTTCAGCCTATACACTATGCGAGCAAAACTTTGACCGAGGCTCAAGCTCATTACACCACCACTGAAAAAGAATTGTTAGCCGTGGTGTATGCTTTCGAGAAATTCCGACCTTATTTGATCTTGACTAAAACCATAGTGTATACGGATCACTCGGCTCTCAAGTATCTCTTTGCTAAACAAGATGCAAAGCCGAGATTGCTCCGTTGGGTTCTCCTCCTACAAGAATTTGATATCCTTATTCGGGATAAAAAAGGAGCCGAGAACCTTGCTGGTGATCATCTTTCCCGATTGGAAAAACCCTCATCAAATTATTCTTGAGAAAAAGGAAATAAACGAAACGTTTCCTCTCGAGACTCTTAATGTGATTTCTAGTCGTGGTGATTCTAGTACCCCATGGTTTGCCGATTTTGCAAACTACCATGCGGGGAATTTCATTGTTAAAGGGATGTCGTCCCACCAAAAGAACAAATTTTTCAAAGATGTTAACCACTACTTTTGGGACGACCCCTATTTGTTCAAAGTTTGTGCGGATCAAGTCATTCGTAGGTGTGTTCATGGCCAAGAAGCCATGGAAATTCTCAAGGCTTGTCATAATGGACCCACCGGGGGACATCATGGCCCGAACTACACCGCTCGGAAAGTATTTGACTCCGGTTTCTATTGGCCCACCATTTATAAAGGCGCCCATGACTTAGTCAAATCTTGTGACTCTTGTCAACGTCAAGGAAAAATTACACAACGGGATGAAATGCCACAAAATGTCATCCAAGTTTGTGAAATTTTTTATGTATGGGGCATTGATTTTATGGGACCGTTCCCGTCTTCACGAGGGAACAAGTACATACTCGTGGCCGTCGATTATTTGTCGAAATGGGTCGAAGCTAAGGCTCTCCCAACAAATGATGCCCGAGTAGTTGTGAAGTTTTTAAAGTCTCTCTTCGCTAGGTTTGGAACTCCCCGCGCCATCATTAGTGACCGCGGTACACACTTTTGCAATGACAAATTTGCAAAGGTCATGCTTAAGTACGGTGTGACTCACCGTCTTGCCACCGCGTATCACCCACAAACTAGTGGGCAAGTGGAGGTTTCAAACCGAGGTTTAAAGCGAATTCTTGAAAGGACCATAGGCGAGAATCGCGCCTCTTGGTCGGACAAGTTAGATGACGCTTTATGGGGTTTTCGTACGGCTTACAAAACACCCATCGGGTGTACTCCATACAAGCTCGTATATGGAAAAGCATGTCATCTACCGATCGAGATCGAGCACAAAGCTTATTGGGCCCTTAAGCACGCCAACTTCAATCTCAAGTCCGCGGGCGATCATAGGAAAGTTCAACTCAATGAATTAAATGAACTCCGTGATCAAGCTTACGAAAACTCTTTGATCTACAAAGAGAAAACAAAGAAGATCCATGACTCCAAAATCAAGAACCGCGTATTCAACGTTGGTGATCGAGTCCTTCTTTTCAACTCTAGATTGAAGATCTTCTCGGGAAAGCTTAAAACCCGATGGACTGGACCATATACCGTTGCTCAAGTTTTTCCATATGGCACTGTCGAGTTGTCTCAAACCGACGGGCCAAACTTCAAAGTTAATGGTCATAGACTGAAGCATTACTTTGGAGGGGACATACTATCGATGGTTGTCCCGGATCTCCAAACCGTCCCCATGGACCAATGAATGCGGGGATCGAGTCAAGCTAGCGACTCGGTTAACAAAAACAGTAGCATTGCATGGGTTTTCACCTATGATTCTGATTTCTTCCTATTTTCTAACACAAGTGTGGAGGAGTTGCCCCTACTTTTCAAAAAATAAATAAATAAATAAATAAATAATAAAAAATAAAAAATCATCATCATTTTAAAAGAAGTGATAGCTTCTATTTAAGAAGCTTTAGCTATTTAGCTCCTTTTTTAACTATGGTTTTCCCACACTTGCCCAAATCTAAGTTTTCACGTTTTAAAGTATCGGCATAATAGCCGGGACTTTGAATATTGAGGGCAATATTCATTTCTAAGTGTGGGGGAGGGAATTTTGGCAAATTTGATCAAATGTGATCAAATGTGCACCTTTTTAAAGCCATATTCCCCCATTTTGGCAAAAAAAAATTTTTTTTCTTTTTTGGAAAGTGCTTTGCACTAATGAAATAAATGGTAATCAGTCCACCATATATGACTTACATAAGGATTGGCTGATCCTGGAGCAAACGGCTCTAGGTAAAGATTTCTCAAATCCGTTGAAGGCTGNAATGTGCACCTTTTTAAAGCCATATTCCCCCATTTTGGCAAAAAAAAATTTTTTTTCTTTTTTGGAAAGTGCTTTGCACTAATGAAATAAATGGTAATCAGTCCACCATATATGACTTACATAAGGATTGGCTGATCCTGGAGCAAACGGCTCTAGGTAAAGATTTCTCAAATCCGTTGAAGGCTGGCAATTTGCCAAAAATTGTATGCTGCTCAACTCACCATATCTTTGTTAGTGAAGAGTTGACTAGCCCGCAAGGTTATGGCTTGTGGTAAAGGCAGTTGGAAAGCCATAATTGGTAATCAACTCACCAAGATGATAACTGTATTCTATCAAAGAGTTGGCTAGTCCAAAAGCAAATGGCTTTTGGTAAAGACAAATCAAATCCGTTTAAAGCTTGTGGTTTGCTAAAAATCATATGGTTATCAGTGTACCATAGTTCCTACTTGAACTGAAACATTTGGCTACTCCAGAAGTAATGGATTATGGTAAAGAGACTTCAAATCCATTAAGTTTTTATAAAAGATTGCTAGGGACTAGCAATAGTTTAGTGTGGGGGATTGATGAGTGTGCAAATACTCATCATTTTTTGTCAATCTGAACTGCAAAAACATCTGAAAACACTCAGAAATACATCAAAATATAGAAAATATCCCAAAGATCGTGTTTTATATGTTTTAGATGCAAAATGATTAAAAACAGATAAAAATCGGACAAAGTTTGCATAATTGGCAGTTTCAGTCCCCTAACTTTCAAAACGTGACAAAATCAGTCCCTAAGCATTTATTTTGAAAGAAAAGTCAAACCAAGTTCTTAAAAATAAAAAATTGTCAAAAATGATCTTTGGGTGAAAAGCTTTCAAAAGTTTTCAAGTTTAGTCCCTGGAGTTTCACATTTGGCAAAATCAGTCCCTGTACTTTTGGAAATGACAGAAATGGTCCCTGGAAAAATTCTATGAAGAAAAGTCAACAAAAGTCCTCCAACAATCGCAAAATGACAAGTTTGATCCCTGGATTGCATTTTCAGAAAATTACAATTTGAGTCCCTCAAGTTTGCAAAAATGGCAATAATGGTCCTCGGGAATTTTAAATTGAAGATTAATGACAAAAGTGACCTTGGGGAATCAAGACTTGTCAAATATGGCCATTGGTTGGAATTTGGAATAATGGCAGAAAAAGTCCTCAACTTTCAGAACATTACACAAATGGTCCTTGATAAGTTACAAAACCAAATGGACCCTTTGCATTATATTTAACCCAAATAAACCCAACAAAATAATTTAACCCAAACTGCTCCCAGGCCCACTTTCCCTTTCAGCCCAACACCAAACCACCCCTCCCCGTTTTTATAACCCAAGTCAAACAAATAAAAAACACGGGTCAACTCCACCTTTCCCCTACCTTTCCCCCCTTTCACGTTTAACCAACAGATCACCACCACCACCTCCCCGACCAACCCCTGAAACACTCCACCCTCCTCAAAAGTATATCCCACTCACTTTTCCTCCTCTCACAAACCCATACCTACCACCTTTGACACCATGGCAATCCAAACTGCCACCACAACTTTTTCCCGCCAAAAGTGAAACAAGGGCCATGATCATGTTTACTTTAAATTGATGGGTAGGATTTGCTCAAGAAATCACAAGGAAGATTTTTGGACTATTGGCACTCACTGAATAAGCACAGGGAGCAAGGAATCCTAGATTCTTAGTTTAGTATAAATAGGAAGCAAATATAAGCCATTAGGGCATCCCATCTTAGTTATTTTTTTCTGTTTTCTCTTTTATTTCAGTATTGTACTTCTAAATTTTAAGTTTAATTAAAGTTTAATCCAAGTTTGTTTCAAATTCGAATTTTGCCTCCTTTTCTTTAAGTCTTGAATTTCATTTAAAAGTTGTTGTTTCTGGTTTACAAGTGTTACTTAAGTGTTAGTTAGTTAGTCTGAATCAAAAGAATGCAAGAAAACAAGCAAAGAAAAAGAAAAGAAAAATACAAAGAAAATCACAAAAAAAGTATATATAAAAAAAGAAGAAGAAAAGAAGAAGATCCAGAAATTGATGAAGATGGTTTAGAACCTCATGGGAGGTACATAGGTGGTTCTCGTTCACTGGTTCCTAGTTTCCTTCTAGCTTGGATGTCAAGTAAGGGATTATACCCCATATTTTTCATATTATGTATTAAGTGTAGTTTGTTGTTATTGTTTGTTGAATTCTGCTTATTTAAGTTTATTTGAGCTTAGTGTAGAGTAATTAGTATAGTATTGCTGTTAACTTACTTATTCTCTTTGTTAATCTTTGAAAACTGTCCATTTAAGGGTGTTTGGATTAGAGAATTTGATTGGGCTATTGTTGTTGTTAATTGATACAATTTACTCAGACACACAACCTAGGCCATAACTAGTTTCATTCAACCTTTTTCTTGGTCACTTTCAAAGCAAATGTCTAAAATCTCTTTTAATTGCACTTATGCATAACTGTTGTGGATTTGAGAGATCATAACCTCCATTTAAGCTTGAAACTTGTTCAAATTACTTAAATAACTTCCATTTAGGGTTTATACATTGCTTTTAGTAAGTTTTAGTCCTTTGAATCTCACATAAGTCATACTTTTGTTCAAAACCTTGAAAGTCAAACTTTCATACACAGAATTGGGATAAACTTCAAAGGTACTTGTAGGGCTTAGTTCTTGGTAAAAATTCAAACCAATTGCTGACTTACAAACCTTTCCAGCTTGTTTATTGATCTCAAAAAGAAATTTGGGATTTGGAATCCATTTGAGCCTTGAAACTTGCATCCAAAGTGACCCGTTTGACCCACTGACTCCCCTGCATCCAGGTTTTTGCCAGATTTGATTTCCCCATAGTTTATTCATTTGTAGGTGTTAGGCCTTGTAGTTTGGTGATTTAGGAAGCCCCCTAGGTAGACTATAGAATAGTGCTTTTAGTTTTCATTTAGGATCTTAGTCATTGCTTATAAATAAGCCTTCATTTGGCTTGTTGGAGACTGCATGCTGATTCACAGTCAGTATGTACTGATTGATTAATGATCTTGTTGATTGCTTGTTTATTGTTCTTGATCTTGTTGTTGTTGTTTATTATTGTTGATGTTTCTGTGTTTATAAGCTCTTTTGAGCTTATTGGCTTATCTGAGCTTATTGAGCTAATTGTTTTGCTGGTCTGCTGCTACTTTGCTGTGTTGTTGTTCTTAAGCTTGAATCTGTTGTTGTTACTTGTTAATCTTGTTCCTATAGTTGTTGTTTGTTTGTTGTTTTAGTTGATGTTCTTGTCATTGTTTATATTCTTGTTGTTGTCCCTGGTTATGTTGTTGTTATTGTTTATTGCTTTGAGTTTACTTTGTGTGATGATTTTCTTGAACAAAAGATTTGAAAAATCAAAATCAAAACTTTGATTCCAAACTTAATTTGATTCTTGAGTCTGAATTGAGATTTGTTTTTGTTTGTTGAAATCTGTTTCACTAAAAGACTTGAGTTTGTGTTTATGTGTTTGTGTTTAGAGTAAAAAGAAAAGAATAAAAAATAATAATAAACTTTGAACAAAAAGATAAGGCTGGGATTCGAACCCCAGACCTCACCTCACACAAAGACACAACACCACACTCACAAACCAGTCGTCCTAGGGTCTTTTTTCAGTTATACCTTCCTTTGTTTTTTATTTAACCACTTGTTTCCCTTTTAAGCTTATTTAGCTTTTCAGCTTATTTCTCAGCTTTTTAACATAGTGACCAAAACTTTTTATGTTTTTAAAAAATCTGTTTTCCTTTGTAGTATCTGTTAAAAAAGTTTCTGAATTTTTAGACTAGTTTTAATATTTATTTCCAATTAATTTAGTTAAATTAGTAATTAATTCATAATAAATAGGAATTTTGTTAAATAATTAATTTTCTTTTTTCTAAAATTTTATTTTGTCTTTTAGTGCGTTAGAAAATTGTTTGTAGGCCTGTAGGACTTGCGTAACTTGAATTTCACATTTTTGCTTGTGCGTTGACGTTTATTTAGAATAAACGTCGCGTTTAATTGTTTAATTTGTGTTTTAGGATCCCCGATACCTAATCATGATTCCCGTAGTGTTTTAGGACTTCCCTAGTTTTTCCTATGGCCTTTTGTTCCCCTTAGGTTGATTTATTTTGATTCGCGTTCGTTAATTTTCTATTTTCGTCAATTTAACGTACAACAAAACCAAACAATCTTTCACAACCAAACATACAAGCATTTTAATCTCGATCTTTTCACGATACTTTCCATTCACTCCTCGTTGGGACACGACCCGGGAAATCACTTCCCGGTCTCACAAATAAATATCAGTTTCACGAGTTTACGAGGTAATCTTTTTCCTAAAAGGTTCACTTGTATTTCTCCACGTCTTGTTGTCTCACGATAACATTGACCTCACGTTNCAGTTTTCTTAAGTCTAACGTAGATGAAACATTCATCCAAATCACAATCACAACATACACATCACATGATAATCAATAGTTAGGTTTCATTAGATCTAACCAAACAATCTTTCACAACCAAACATACAAGCATTTTAATCTCGATCTTTTCACGATACTTTCCATTCACTCCTCTTGGGACACGACCCGGGAAATCACTTCCCGATCTCACAAATAAATATCACTTTCACGAGTTTACGAGGTAATCTTTTTCCTAAAAGGTTTACTTGTATTTCTCCACGTCTTGTTGTCTATCGATAACATTGACCTCACGTTTGTTGATATTTTGATAAATTGTTTTGCACAAAAACACAACGAATCAAGTCTCATTACATTCATGAAGGTTGAGTTATCGATCACTCGTATGTAACTCAAGAGAATATTGAAAGAGCTTTTCAACCAACATGTCTAAACTATTTACTCACTACCAATGAACACATTTGTCCACGCTTCATACTGGAATTGTTTCGTGAAATTAAGGTTAAACGTAGTTATGACAACTCAATTCATCTTACCTTTAGTATAAATCACTATGGCTTCTCTCTATCACTTGAGGAATTCGCTCAGATTCTTGGTATTCCATGCCATGGGCAATGCGCCTATTCAGAAGATCCTGAGTTAAATTCCCTAGTTGAGGAACGCGAATATGAAGGACCTTATGTCACCTATATTCCCTCTCAAACCGAGTTAATCAACTCACTTTGCAACTCTTCCGACACCTTTTATCCTGATAAAATCCGTGTCTGTGAACTCCGCCAGTTTCTCCAATCCATGGCGGTTATCCTGCGAGAAAACGCATTGGGTCTAGTAAAAGATCGCAAGTGCATACCAGCACATATGCTCTATTGCATTCTCACTA
>LBNU01016658.1:24664-35256 GCA_014162995.1 Artemisia annua | reverse complement strand
TTGATCATACATCGATTCTGGGTATAACATGCTGTTGAGACGGCCTCTGCCCAAAGATAGTCTGGTAGTTGTGCATTGATCAGCATTGTGCGGGCGGCTTCCACTAAAGTACAGTTTCGTCTTTCGACCACGCCATTTTGTTCGGGAGTCCGAGCAATAGATGTTTGATGAACAATACCTACCTTCTCAAAATAATCCCGAAGGGTTTGATTCTTGAATTTAGTTCCATTGTCTGTTCTGACGATTCTGACGGTGTTTCTAAGCTGAACTTGAATTTTGGTGAGAAAAGTGACTATCATGGATGGAGCTTGGTCTTTAGCACGAAGAAAGTAGACCCAAGTCCATTTTGAGAAGTCGTCTACTATGACAAGAATGTAACGTTTCCCGTTGATCGTTTGTACTCTCATTGGTCCGCACAAATCCATATGTAATAGCTGAAGAACATGATCCGTACTGGGTTCTTGTTTTGAAGCAAGATGTGCACGTTTGCTCTTCCCTTGTTCACAAGCAGGACAAAGGTGATCTTTAGCGTATATGAATCTGGGGAGTCCTTCAACCAATTTGTGTCGAGCCAGATCAGTCATGGTTTTGAAGTTGAGATGTGACATTCGTTTATGCCATAACCATGATTTTGTAGATTCGGCCTTAGAGAGTAAGCAGATGGGAGAGGAAGCAATCATATCAGACAATGAAATGGTATAAAGACTGTTGCTGCGAGTGCCGGACATTAGATCGTTCCCTTGTAGATCACGTACGANTTTAGGCCCATTGGAATTTAACTTAGACTATTACATAAAACCATACGAGTATTAAATAACGTAGCTAAATAAGATAATTCTAGCAACCTATTACAATAACTGAAATGACCGAGACTTGACTGAATAGTTGAAAACTATGATCCTAACATTGCCTTCCCTTTTGCGACTTGTTGCTGAGTTTGCTGATGTTGTGGTAGATTCGATTTGGCAATGCTTTGATGGCTATCTTTTCCTTCTTCAATATCTTCTAACTTTATTCCAAAGTGCTCAATTTTCTCTTTTCCTCTTTG
Source organism: Artemisia annua (assembly GCA_014162995.1). Taxonomy (NCBI): domain Eukaryota; kingdom Viridiplantae; phylum Streptophyta; class Magnoliopsida; order Asterales; family Asteraceae; genus Artemisia; species Artemisia annua. Next base: position 34,208 of record LBNU01016658.1, on the reverse strand, counting down.
ATCTACTGAAATACTTGTGGGTGCAAAGGTCTCTTTAACTTGATGAGACATAGGACTATAAAATCTGTCCTCTTCTACTTTTTTAGTAGGAAATTTAGGCACCCTAGCAGTTTTGTAGTAGGATGTGAAAACATCCAAATATTTTACATAACACTTCTTTACTTCCTCTCCATCTTGTTTTGACAGCCCAATAAGTTCACCAATTGTTCCAAACTCTTGACCAAAATATACACTTAGATACCCCCAAGTCCTTCTATTAATTTATAAAGATCGAAAAGATGTATTTGTACACCATTGATAACAGGAGGAATAGGACCAGGAAGAGACTTATCTAAGTAGTAATTGTAAAACCATTTAACAACCTTGTCGAATTTGTATCTAAAGTATTCCCATTCTTGACTAACAATTTCATCAAACTTGATCAGATTCAGGAAAGACACGAATTCATTAAAAGTGTTAACTTTTGTTGAGTAAATGTTTCCCTTTATCTTAATCAAATCTTCATCAGTTTTTGCCAACGATTCAAAATAGTTTTCTAGATATTCGTTGTGCCTTTTTCTCAAACTATCCTCATTAAAAGTATGATCTTCAAAGTTATTGAACATGTATACAAGCCTACATCTATTTCCTTCATAGACTATTTCAAAACCTTGTTTTTCAAGTTGGTCGATAGAAAGAATGTTAAGAGTAACTTCGGAGCGTAAAAGACTCCTGGTATTAGTAAACCTCGACCATCATCCTTTATAATGACTTCGCCAATTCCATATGTAAATAAAAAATTTCATTTGATCTTTTAATTTAGAAACAACAAAATCTTCTTTTATGTTACAAAAAGAATTGAGATTAGAGCATAAGTGCTTATCTATTTGGTTGCTGATGTACCAGATGTCATCCCAATGTCCTTGGTCCGTCCCCTTTAAGATACAATTTGTTGAGCAGTGTATGTATTCACGATACTTTAATTCAACAGATGGTTTTGGTATCTTGAGAGTTTCAAAAGTTTCAATCTGTGTTGGGTTAGGATTTGGGTTTGAGGTTTCTGGTTTTTCTTCATGGTTCATAGGACACGTTTTTGAGATGTGACCCTTCTGCCTGCATATGAAGCACTTATGTTTTCGGTATTTGTTTTGGGTTAGAGTGGAGTTATACGTTTCGATCTCTTCAAGTTTCTTCTTCAACATGTCCTTGCAGTCATGTGTAATCTACTGTATACACTTGCCCAATTTCTTCTCATTTTCTCTTTTCAACTGTCGATGTATAAACCCTTGCTGCATCTTCTTCCTTAGAGGCTTCCCAAGACTTTCACTCTGATGCCATTTATTATCTGGATCACCCACATGTTTGTGGTTCGACCATGTTTGCTCCAAGAAAGAATTGGTATTAACCATGTTATTGATATGAAAACAGAAAGATTTGTAGTGATTTGCAGCAAAAATAAAACAAAGTACAGTATGATACAACGTAATATATGTAAAATATGTTTATGGAATTAAATTGAAACGTATTACAGAATCCTATATATACTTGATGAACAGATACGTCTTATAGAAGAAAGGACATGATGCTTCAAAGTGAAACAACACGACCCTTCTCTTTGTAACTGCCATATAACTAAAATAACTAACCCTAAGAAACGTTTCTATATGTCTGTTGGCCTTTGGCCCAGACTTTTATTCGAGCAGCCCACTTTCAAGGCCTGCAAACTATCCTACAACTAAATAATACAAAGTATACATACATATGATTAAATACAGTAATATACTAAAACATATGATCTTAGTTTTCCAACAAAACTGCACATGGTATATTAATGTAACAGGTTATCATGGCTGCTACAAGTTTTGCAGCTCATACGCATTCCGAATAGCTAGTAGCTGTAAAACTACATACTAAAGATGACCTTAAGCTAGTGCAAACATGATTAGCAACAAAATAATACTAGTGTGAATGCAATGACAAACCTTTATGTGAAAATTGAACTTAATTTCCTATGTGGGTGCCAACAATACTTTATTATGTGTGTGTAGAAAGAGGAACAGGCACATCAATTTTAATAAAAATGTGTGTGGATAGCTATGCTAAAATGATGGTGAGTTTCTTAGTATCAAGTATCCTATGGGTGTCTACACAAATCCAATGGTTGTGCAATGTAGCTGCCATCCATCTGTGGTTAAACATGGCAGACATTGTTGGCTATCAGATCAATGGCTTTTAATTGAACATAATATGTTATGATCTCTACCAACTCGGTCAAAAATATCACAATCAGCCGTCAAAATTGTGCATGTATCCTATATTCATCTTTTGATTATTATATGTAGCGGTTATGGTTGCATTCAAGTCAAGTTGAACATGAGGTTGCTTCACATAAAGGCATTTTATGAAAAATATTGAGGCTCATGCTTCTTTTAAATTTGTGGTCAGTTTGCCTAAGCCTTAGCTCGATCAGTTTACATTAGTTCTCAAAAGTTGGTATAAGCTTTAGTTTTTTGGTTGCTTCATATTCATTTTGGTATTTATTAAAGTCTTGGCTACGTGGGACTTGTATATAGCCAGATAATTAAGTGGGTTGGTTTCTTTCATAACGGCTCAGAATTATTTTGGGTCAAATTGAGTAATTATTGTGTCGTCCATTTGACCTCTAGTGTGGTCTTTTCTGGTGACACCAAATCTGATGATAGTTTTGACTAACGTTTGTGCAGATCATGTTATGACTCGAAACCCACTAGGAAGAATACAGATCCAAAAGGTACTTCTCTTCCTCATTTGATTTAGTTCCCGAGTAGATGCCAATAACCATTTGCTCACTGAAACTTCTGATAATTATATATGTCGGAGAGGGAATATGCATAATGGTTTAAAAATTCTGCATCTTTAAGTTAAGTGGACACAATTTATTAGAGAATATTAGCTTATCAACGATGGTATTTTCATTTGATTCACCAAGTAAATGCATTACATCACAGTTATTTGGTTACTCTCTTGAAATATATATGCAGAAGTTTGCTTATGAATCTTTGTAAAGTATCTATTTGTTACTTGGTATTTGGTGAGATGTCTTTTACATTTATATTTGGTTTTTTGGTGATATGTGTGATACTTGTGCACTTACTGTTTTATTACTTTTTTTTGAGTATTGTATTAGTGATATGATGATGAAGCTACTTCATTTGTTTGATACTTGTTTTTTGAGTATTGTATTAGTGATATGTTGACTTTGGATGATCTTCTGTGGTCTTGTTTAGATTCTGTTTATGCATTCTTCACTGATATATGGAACTCACTTGGTTCTTCATCTGCAGCCTACGATTGATCATACTGGGATACATTCTTCAGCTCGTCACAGTAGGAAATCATTTGATTTACTTATGAAAGAAGTGCCACAGAGTCCTGATTCTATTAATGGTTCAAGAAATAGATTTCTACACAAGGTAAATGTCAATTATTTAACTTAGTAATATACTATGGTTGACTTAATCTAATCCTTTGACTTTGAATGTCAACTTTATAACCGACATTTTGCATAGCAAAGACTTTGTGGTCATTGCTATGATTTGAGTTTAAGATATTTCTATAAGTTTATAGACAAATTTTTAGAGGTGGAAAGATCGCTCAGTAAGGTGGAATGGGTAACGGGTCAAAATGGGCTTATTATGACTATTGCACTTTAAAGTAGTAATAATGAGCTTATTGTAACTGCATATGAGCTTAAGTATAACTTGTGTGAATTAAAAATGATAGAGAATCAGATAGTCGGATACTCCCACTATCTCATTTAAGTGTATAACTTATGTGTAACAGGCTAAAACTGAACTGAAGAGATCATTGCGATATCAGCTAACCCAGTGGACTTACTTCAGGTTGGCTTACTATGCAGGTATTTAAGGTTTTAAGATATTAGATACTCCTTGACTGGTATACATAGTCTCATATAACAAGGGCTTTATTGTTCGCAAATCACAGAAATGTGTACAACTTTTCAAAAAGAGAATGAAGATATCAAAAGGAAAATGGGATATGTACTTGACCAACTAGCTCATTTCACTGGTGTGCAACTTCTTCAAGAATTTGTAAGTCTTCACTCTTTCCAACTGTATTCGATTTTTATTTAGTCGTATCAGTTAATTAGTATTGTGGTTTAGGAGCTGCAAATATGTTTAGTTAAAAGGCAGAGGTTTAGTTGGGTATTAGCGGATATATTGTGGTTTAGGAGCTGCAAATATGTTTAGTTAAAAGACTTAGGTTTATATTGTGGTTTAGGAGCTGCAAATATGTTTAGTTAAAAGGCAGAGGTTTAGTTGGGTATTAGCGGATATATTGTGGTTTAGGAGCTGCAAATATGTTTAGTTAAAAGACACAGGTTTAGTTGGGTATTAGTCGACCCTAATCAAGAAAATGGTCAACTGGGTTGAACAGGTTAAAAGTTGCCTAGTGCATATTCGCCTAATTCAATATACTCAGGTTCAGGTTGTAATAATAGCCGATTTGGGTTGCAGAAAAAGGCTTCTAATACCTTGCTAGAGATTCTTGCGCTTGTAATTTTTTTTATAGGAAGCAACTGTGTCGACTGAATATCCCTTATGCATTGAGAAAACACTTTCGTCTCTATCAACCCATGTAAACTGACAACAGTCAACCCATGCACAAGTGAATTGTCTTGCCCACTCCCGTTTCATCAGCCAAACGACAAGGTTGTTATTAAAGCCCTTCTAACTGGTAGGGTCTCAATTCGCCAGCTTGTAGCATTAGTGGCTGCTATGTTTCCCGTAGCATTGATGGCTGATCTGTAAAGTTGTGAAACGTCCAATTCGGTCTAAAATTTGTCTTTGGGGTTCTAGTTTTAGAAATTTTCTTATGTGAATCGTGCTGATCTGTGGGTACAATGGATATTGAGTTACATAATTGCCTTGCTCTCATATTAGGTTATTTCTTTTTGGGGTAAAAGGTGCAACTGAATTTTATGAGGATGATTAGACTGTTTGGTGCTTGAGAACGTATTTAGATTTTAATGGTTTGTGTTTGTTTACACAGAGCTGCTGTCACCGAGTGAAATCTTATGTGCAGATTATAATATGTAATCAATTGGGTATCATTTGCCATAAGTTAATCTTTCTTTTCTTTTGTTTTGCAGTGACCATTGATTTCGTGGCGTTAGGGGGCAACATGACTTTAAAACATTGAGTTGAGCATCAATATGTTGGGAAGACACTCTTTTCTTTTCCTATAGATATGTTTTGTTTACATTAGACGGTTTATAAATGTAATGAAGATGTACTTTGTACGATTTATGATGTACACTTGAAATCATGCGGAATGACATTAATGATTTGTTTTTATTACTTATTTGATACATTCGTTTTGAAATAGCATATTGTGTGCAAAATATCTAATGGTATCTATGGCTAATGATTATTAGGCTTATACTTTATCACAAAATAGTGACGACTTATTTAGTCACTGTTGATGCTACATTTGTGACGACCTTTTGTTGTCAATTTGACCAAAATTAGTGACGACTTAGAGTCCTAGTGACAAATTTTGTGACGAAAGATGTCGTCAAAAATTTTAGTTACGCCTATGATTTTGTCACATATTAATGACGAACTTTTGCATTTTCGTCTCTAAAAAAAATTAGTGATGGACCTGTTGTGACGAAAAATGACGACGTCAATTTTCGTCACCGAGCAGGATTTGTGACGACTTTTTGCTGTTAGTGACGAAATCCCACTTGTCACTAAAACCAGTTTTTCTTGTAGTGTAAGTTTCGTTGTCATCCAGCATGCATGGTAAAAACAAATCTCAAAAGACATCTACTAAAGTTTAAACCTTATTTAGCCAAACAAAGTGAAGGTCAAACTCATACTATGGGTTTTTTCATTTTTTTTTTTTTTAATTTTTTTTTGGTCATGGTGATGGAAATAAAATGATGGCGTGGAAATTTGACCAGAAAGAAAGTAAGAAAGCTTTGGCAACACATGGTTATAGTTGATGAGCTCCCTTTTAGTTTTGTCGAGCGTGAAGGCTTTAATCAACCGTTATTCGATGTTCCATGTAGAGGTACTACTACTCAGGATTGTTACAAATTGTATGACGAGGAGAAAAATAAACTGCTTAATGTAATTCAAAAAAGCATTGGTAGGGTATGTTAATTAACTACGGATAGTTGGACATCTTACTGGTCATTTTATAGACTTTTTTGAACAACACATCAATTAAAAAACTAGCAAGGCGCTAAAAAGGATTTACAATAAGTTCATACAAGAGGATATAGGATCAACAGTCCAATCTATCCAATTAGGTACAAGATTCCTACTTCTATGACAAATCCAAGAATGCGAATAAACCATGATTTCATCCATGAGAGTATCCTTCCTTGGTGGTTTTAAATCAAAACAAACTCGATTCCTATACCTTCAAAGAACCCAAAAAGCTATTTGCAAAACCACATCAAAGCACAACTTTACACGGTTGTTAAGACTCGTCGAGTCCGCCCAAGAGGATAGGTCAAGAAGGGTTTTGGGATAGTTCACCATACACCACCAACGATACGCGGTTCCAAAGATCACCAACTATCGGGCAATCAACAAAGATGTGTTGGCTTGTTTCAAGGTCCTCATTGCATAAGGGACATCTAGTGGTGTGTAGATCAATCCCGCGATGGTCTAGGTTGCAACGGGTAGGTAACCGGTTCAAACGAAGACGCCAAGATATGATATTCACCTTGATTGGGAGATATCTATTCCAACGAATTTTATCCTCCTGGAAGGGCAGTAGGTTACCTTCAATCATCTTCCTCATTGACGACACAATGTAGGTATTGTTAGAATTTAGGGAGCAGACCCATGAGTCTTCTACATCACTTGGGTCAAAGTCACGCAAAAGATAAAGTAGTCCATCTAGCTGATTTTTTTCATGCCCATCACGTAAATCTCTTCTCCAATCCCAAATTCTAGATTTCGACCCATATAACATGTTACATTGATCCACTACTTTACATTCTTTGAACTATTCTAATGCGTACAGTCTTGGGAAAATAAAGAACCATTACCCACTTTTCTGGTAAACACGGATTGAAGATTGATATCCGCGTGCACCAGATGTTTGTTCATGTTCATTATTTTATTCCATGGACTTAATGGCATGCTAGATGAAGTTGAGCCAAGTGAATCGAAACCAGTAACACCACCATTCGGGCCATGGATTGATGTGATTATAAGCTTCCAAAGTGAGTTGTTCTATGTATGAAAACGCCACCAACACTTTACCAACATGGCTAGGTTTGAAGCATGAAGGCTTCCTATCCCTAAACCACCACATGACGGAGAAGAACAAGTTTTGTCCCATGCAATCCAAGCCATTTTGTTAGATTCAAGTGAACCACCCCAAAAAAAATTACGCATAAGCTTTGTTGGAATATGGTTATATATTAAATGTGTAAATGTCTAGAATCGAACCCGAGACCTCGGGATTGCACACAATACAAACGAGAATAAAAGTATAATAATAATTATATTAAATGTTATGTATATAATTATTATTTGAATACTTAAACGGTTATAATGGTCGTTAGTTAATAAATGTATGGACTAAATATCGTTAAGAAGAAACGAGAAGGACTAGAGTGCAACAAGGAGCCAAGAAGGATCCGGAATCCTCCCTTGGACTCCTTATCCGATTGGCAAAAGGGAAGGGATCCCAATCCCACCCTAACTTGTCCTCCAAGTTGTTTCTAATATATAAACAAGGCTTGGGATTCATTCATTCTCACCTCTTGTACTCTAAACCTAAAGTTTGGTTTTTCCTCTTCTCTTTTCTTCTTAAAACCGATCGACCAAACAACCCTCAAGGGCTTTGGATCGATTTTTTGTTAATCAAAAATATTAGTGTTCTTGTTTCTTGCAAAACCTTTTATTCGTTATAGTTTGTGTGTACAAGAACGAGGTAACAACACACTATTGTTGTTATCAAGAGATAGTTAAACAAAAAGGTAAGGGGTTTAACATTGATCTACATAAACCCTAAACTAGGGTTCATCACTTGTTCATCAATCAAGAATCGCATACGGTACGTTCCTATTTATGTTTTAGTTATCTTTTATATGTTATACTTGATCCTACGCTTCCGCAACTTGTGCTACTTGATATTAGTATAATTATATGATTGTCATGATTATCAAATTCTAACAGTGGCATCACGAGCCATGTATAACATGTAATTGTTTACTAAAACTAATAAAAAACGTATCTTTGATTGTTTTAGATAGACATGTTAATGTTTCTAGGGTTTTCTTTAAATTTTTTTTAGAAAAATTAAAACCCTAACCCTAATTTGGGGGGGGTCGATTTCTTACCTATACCCTAATTAGGGTTTGTTGTGTGTTTAATTAATTTGATTAATTAATTAGAAACCCTAGGTTTGTAACATGGTTTTAGGGTTTATGGTTTAATTAATTAAGATTAATAATTGGTTAGAAACCCTAAGTTGTTACATGTTTATGTGAACTATGTGGTAATTGGTTTGCATGAATCCATGACGAAACATGCATGTTAGTCATGGATTATATATATTATTGTTTTATATGCAAGTATATGTTTCACATATTAATTATTAGATAGATCTAAAATTGGGGAAGACTCCAATTATAATTAAAATCAATTTACTTGTTATGTGGTGTACTAATCAATCCTAGCTTACGCAATTGATTAATTCGATGTATGTGGCTCACTTGTGCAAAGTGAAGGCTTTGGTTGATTATACACATTATAAACCTAGAATTGTTTTAATTAGGGTTTTATCTAATTAAGCTTGCATGTGGCTAATTGTTTTCACCGCTTTTTTTTTATTTATTAGTTGGTTATGTGTTTTCTTTCAAATTACTTGTTATGTGTTATTTGTTCATCAAATTGTAAGCAATAACAAGGGTAATTTTTTGAAAAGAAAAAATAATTGGACTAATAATGGTGAAATCAAGTTTTGAGCTTTAATCATAAACTTTTAATTGATTGATGCAACTGTACTAAAATGGTCTGAAAAGCGGACTTGATTTGACAAACTGTAAAGTGGGTACAAGGTGGCTTCGCATTAAATTGTGGCCTTAGAGAGACTCCATTCTGTCTCTACGCTCGCCTGTGCGTCAAATTGAACTTACCAAGTAAGCCATTATTAGTACGAATCATCTTAAGGCAATGTTGTAATTTGCTCAACGCCTCAATTAAAACTTTGGTGATTTATGCTCATGTAAAGAATCGGATCTATAAAATTGTTTTGAAAACTTATGTCATAAAGATGAGTGCATGCATCTTTATACATGTTTTTGATTGACACATCAAAATTAAATACCCTAAAAATTTAAGTCACATGCCATCTAACTATAAGGGACACTTGTAGTTTTTCTTTGGTATGCGTGAGACCTAGGCCAAAGATTAATGACAAGGCAAATTTCCGAGTGAGCGTGAGACCTCACATGGATAATTTGCAGTTTCTAAGTTAGACGACTTAATTAAGTTGATGCGTGAGACCTAGAACTTAAGGCATGAGATGGGAT
>LBNU01016657.1:3079-13673 GCA_014162995.1 Artemisia annua | reverse complement strand
CTAACAGCTTTGTCAATGGATTACCTGCCCTTGGCTTTTGATATTGATTATAATTATTCAGAACCTCTCGTATCATAGTTGGCTCTGATAAGTGTACCACGGGTTTTATCCCGAGCCATGTAAAACAAGTCTTACCTATTTTAGCAAGAACAAAAACCAACAAACAAATGTAGGGTAAACAAGTATTAATATGCTAGTTCTTGGAGGAAATACGCAATAATCCAGTTATCACTCTGTGAACAAAAATGTAAGGACACATACAATTATATGGGGTGTTTGGTTCAAGGGGATGGGTACGAGACTACGAGCTATAAAGGGACAACTTTATTCGACAATAAAATTGTTTCGTTGGTGGGTCTGGTAATTGGTTTGTGAAAATGGGTATCAAACTCACAAGCTCGACATACTCAAAACTCCCTCAATAAAGTATTGATGACAATAATGAAGCTTTTAAATGTGTAGCTTGCTGATATATCAACAAAAACCCATCAAACTTTGCTTGTTTTGTGTTCATATCAACAAAAACCCGTTTTTTATCTCCAAAATCCACGTCAGAGACAAATATACATGTCACGTCATAAATTTGTATGTCATGATCCACATCGCATTAGGTTCATGTCTAATAAGTGAACATCTGACAAATTTTGATGGGTGTTTTGAAATATTTGACAAATTTTAATGGGTGTTTTGAAACATTTGACTAGCTAGGAAACTTCACTCGTATGGACAAATTTTAAGTAAGATGGTACACTACGGGGATTTTGCTAAGGGTATGGACAAATTTATTCAACTTTTGCATATGCCATGACAAATGAATGATAAAAGTATATCCGTTACTACAAACAACATTTATCTCTAACTTTTTTATTTTATTTTAATAAATTAATACCTTACTTTAACAAGATTTATGAAAGAAATACCATATTAAAAAATTAACTAATATAAATAAAGGTACATACCATGAGTAGAGAGAGCGTTATAATAAAAGGGCAAAACACGATTAGCAATATCATGATTTAGACTCATGGGTTTTGACTTAGCTTCGTTCGACATCTGAACAAGTTCTTTCAAGTCTCCAAACATGAACTTGTAGCTTGTACCATTAAGGCCTTGCTTTCTTAGAAACTTTTCGATCTTTTTTGGTTTGAACCATAACCAGTTTGCAATTCGATATATTAAGTATATGAAGATTGATGCTACTCCAAGTGCAAAAAAAGATGTAGGTGACTCCATGGTTGTGGGTATAGAAATGCTTGTGATGGTGATCAGAAAATAAGTGAGGATATTGATATTTTGTCGACGGGTAATGTTCATTTATATACTAGTATTTAATTACGTTATGGCTTTAGACTTTAGTAGTTGATGGTTATGGTCCATGTGGTTTTAAGTTTTCATGGCAAGTCCTTCTAATCGCAAGACTATAATAGAGTGAATATTGTGGTTTATATAAGAATTATGAACCACTGACAAGATTTACTAGTGGTCACATGTGGGAAGACTCATTTAATATAATGGTCATATAATCTTAAAAGTCATTTCATTTTTACTTATGTTCTCATTAGGGTCGCAATTTCTCATTAGGTTCAGGTTGCGTATATGTCTAATGAGTCGACCCATCTAACTTGTTTGGATAAACGGGTTTAGCGGGTCAACCTAAACCTGTTTAACATGTTCAACCTATGTAACCTATTTAACCCGTCAACCCATGTATATATACGGGTTAAATAGGTCGTGTTCAGGTTATGTGTAAACAGGTTAAGGTTAACATGGCTGACCCGATTATTTAAAATGGTTGGGTTCAAGTTAGGGTATTTGACCCGCCAACCTGTTAACCCGAACCTGCTAACCCGAATTGTCACCTCTCATGTGTTAAAAAGTAACAAAAATACATTTTTGACACTCTTATCTATTAATTTTGTTCTAAGCAAACTGTCTTTTTTATATGGTTTTATCTTTTGAAATGCATGTTGAGTTATTATGGACTTGTTATATTGGGAATATTTTTATTTCTTCTCTTACAAAGCTTGGCTAAGTTTACGTTGATATCTGATAAAAATATTGTATAAAAAGTAAAGAGGGTGTATATGAAATAAAACTCGGTATTGATGAAGTTTGGATTCAATATTGGCATTCATTTACTAGATTTGCTCAAAATTCTTGTGACTAGAATCTGGTTGGATAAATGCAATTAATAAACTTAATATAGTTTGAAGGCGTAAATGAAAAGAAATAAAGTAAAAGGGATGTAACCTGAAAATATTTCATCATTCAAGGTGGATTATGTAAATTAAGTATCTTACGTATGACCACACGTCATGTGGGTACTATTTATGAACCTTGATAAAAGACTGGTAACTTTCTAAAGTTTTATTATAAGCGTGCGACATAAAGTATAATTTTAATAAGTTAAAAGTAGTAAAATACAAAATAACAAAGAAAAAATCATAAAATATTATCTTGTCCTGTTAATAAAATGTGTAAACTACCGAAAAAAATTATAAAACAGAAACTATAAAGTTTGATAAGTGAAAAATAGTAAAATTCAAAAACTACATAATAAAAAAGCATAAAATTTTGTCTTGTCATGTCAATAAAATGAGTATTAGGAGGGTAATAGCTGTATGGGAGTAGCAGCAAGTAAAGGGTGGAAACGAGCCGAGCCGCTCGTGAAAAGCTCAGGATCAAAATGGTAAAAATCTCGAATGAGCCGAGCCTAAACGAGCTTGAGTCTGAGTACGAGCCTAAGTTTGGGCTAGTTTAATAATCGAACTCAAGCCCGAGCTTTATATATAAAGCTCGATTAGGCTCGCGAGCCTAAACGAGTCCTAAAAGTATATACGTATATATATTTTCAATACATATAACCATGTATAAACGACCTTAAAAAAATAAAAGAGCTCGAGTCTAATGTGATTAACGAGCCTTCGAGCTTTGTTTCATTAAACACGTTATACAAGTTAGTCGAGCCCAAGCCGAGCTCGAGCTTGTGAAAATTTTCACGAGCCGAGCTAGAGTTCAAAATATGAGGCTTAGAATGAGCTCGAGCTTTGACAGACTCAGGCTCGACTCGGCTCGGTTCCACCCTAGCAGTAAGACCCAATGAGATTACAAGACTAATTACAAGGTGAAGACCAGATTTCTAAAAAGACCAAATTAATTACTTGAATACTGAGTAACTAACTCGAATAATAGTTTCTCATGTTTTTAACTTTTGTGTATATCGGCAAAAAATACTTTATTATGCTATTAATATCATTATATCAATAAGTAAAATGAAAACTTTACTAACATCATAAAATATAATAAACATTATAACATGCTTGCAAGGTTAGTTTTTTCTTTGGTTTTAAAATTATTGCCTTTAGAAAAGAAAAAAATATATACACACAGGTTAAAATAATAATAATAATAATAATAATAATAATAATAATAATAATAATAATAATAATATCAATTAGTATATCGGCTTCCACTAACTTCTTGTAAATTTTATGAGTTTCTGATAAAGTGATGTTTATATAATATAATAATAATAATAATACAGTAATAATAATAATAATAATAATAATAATAATAATAATAATAATAATAAGGGTTTTTCTAACTTGTATCCCGGGATACAAGTTAAGACACATAAAAAGTACACTAGTTGCTCAAAAAGTACACAAGTTGCCCAAAACGTACATCAGTTGCCCAAAAGGACAGTGTACTTTTGCAGTCCTTCTGTTGTACTTTTTTGGGCAACTTGTGTACTTTTGGGCAACTTATGTACTTTTTGGGCAACTTGTGTACTTTTTATGTTTCCTTAACTTGTATCCCGGGATACAAGTTAGAAAAACCCTAATAATAATACTCTACTCTTCATAAAATAAAATAAGTACACTATTATTTTAAAATATCGTAAACTAAAAATAAGTAAATAAAAATAAGCACTATAACGTTACGCCAAAGCTGCATACTATAGACAGGTGGAGAAACATAGAGCTCACTGCCATAACATTCTAGATGTGAGGTCTTCTTGTCCAAGAAATATTGTCCTTTATGTAATTTGTGTTGCATTTGGCTTCCTCTTCTCTTTGGTATATAATTTTAAGAGTGAATTACTTAAATGGTCCTTAAGGTTTACGGGGTTTCACATATATTGTCCTTGTATTTTTTTCGGCAGGTCATGTCCTTGTGGTACGCAAAATGGACTAACGTAATATAGATGCATAACATGAGGGCATAAAATTGTAATTTTTTGTTTTTCTTTCAAAATACAAACCACAAGGACGATTTAAGTAATTCATTCTTTAAAAAATATTTTTTTTTAAATACGTTTTCATCCGTTTTTTTTACGTTTTTGTCCGTGTTTATATGTTTTTGAACATTTAAATACGATTTTTGTACTTTTTTATAAGTTTTCGTCCGTTTATATATATTTTCGTCCGTTTTTATACGTTTTTGTCAGTTTTTGTCCATTTTATACGTTTTATTTGTTTACATTCGTTGTTATATGTTTTTGTCCGTTTCATACCTTTTGGCACGTTTTTATATGTTTTATACGTTTTTTGTATGGTTATATACGTTTTTATGCGTTTCATCCATTTGCATACTTTTTGTACTTATGTTTTATACGTTTTCATTTGATTTGGAATGATTTTATACTTTTTCGTCCATTTTTATACGTTTTGTCTGTTTCTATATGTTTTGCACGTTTTTAAACGTTATTAGAGTTTTCATCCATTTTTATAGGTTTTCGTCTGCTTTATACGTTTTTGTATGTTTTTATGCATTTTCATCCGTTTTTAGACGCTTATAAACCATTTTTTACGTTTTTATATGATTTTATACGTTTTCATCCATTTTATACATTTTTGTCTTTTTTACGGTTTTATACGTTTTCATCCGTATTTATACGTTTTTGTATGTTATTATACGCTTTTTGTATGTTCTCGTCCGTTTTTATACGTACAAAAACATATATGAATATATACAAAAACTTACAAAAACGGATGAAAACGTATAAAAACAGACGAAAACATATAAAAACGAATGAAAACGTATAAAAACATGCAAAAAACGGATGAAAACGTATAAAGACGGACGAAAGCGTATAAAAATTGACGAAAACATATAAAACAGTACAAAAACGGACGAAATATATAAAACGGATGAAAACGTATAAAACCGTAAAAACGGATGAAAATGTATAAAACCATAAAAAACGGACGAAATGTATAAAATAGATGAAAACGTAAAAAAATCGTACAAAACGTAAAGAAACGGATGAAAAAATAAAAACGGATGAAAACATACAAAAATGGACGAAAACTTATAAAAATGGACGAAAACATATAAAAAGGGATGAAAACGGACAAAAACGTATAAAACGGACGAAAACGTATAAAACCGTACAAAAATGGACGAAAACGTATAAAAACAAATGAATTACGTATAAAAACATATGAAAGTGTATAAAACCATATAAAAGCGTGCAAAAACGTATAAGAACAGACAAAAGTGTATAAAAAGTATGAAAATGGACGAAAACATATAAAAACTGGTGAAAACGGTAAAAAAAACGTATAAATATATGCAAAAACAAACGAAAACGTATAAAACCGTACAAAAACAGACAAAAACGTATAAAAGCGGATGAAAACGTAGATAAACGGATGAAAATGTATAATAATAGATGAAAACGTATAAAACCATATAAAACGTATAAAAATGTATATAAACGGATAAAACGTATAAAAAACGGACAAAAGTTCAATTTTTTATCGAAAACAAAGTCGGTGGTAAATTGGTCAACGTAATGCTCATTAATGGACAAGCTAATCAATTTTTGTCTAAAAAAGTTGAGTTTCAGATATAATAATAATAATAACAATAATAATAATAATAAACTATTTTTTATCGAAAAAAGCTCGTGCATCACATGGGTCGTAATGCCAATTGTAATGATGAAACCACATTCTAAGTATTATAATATTTGATGTGACTTATTAGAAATAAGCCAAGTATCATTTGTAAATTATATGGATTTAGTATGTTAATCTTTATATAACAATTAAGTATGTGTTGTCGGCTTAACTTGACGCCCAATTTTACCTATGGAGAGCTATTATCTCTTTTAACAAGTAAACAAAACCGATTCAAATGTTCTTTAGATTGATCTGTACAATGCTCACTAATGGACAAGTTAATCAATTTTTGTCAAAAAAATGTTGAGTTTTAGACATAACAAAAGAAAAACAAGACAGATGCATCGCACGGGTCTGAATGACTCATACTCAATAAGTACACTCTCGATTAATTAATAACATCTTTATCCACTCTTATGATTAACTAAACATAAAATAGAACATTTATTCTGAAATAGATTAAGATTAAGATGTGAACATTTACGGAGTAATATGATGTGAAGTGTGAACCTTTAGGAAGAAACCAAATGTAACACAAACAGTAGAAAAGTCAATATCTCGTGGACCAGAAGTAGACCACTCTTCTAGAAGATGTTTTGGACGACAGTTCTAAATTTTTACACTTGTCGACAGAAATAAGATTTACCTTAAGGGGCTGTTTGGTTCATGGAATTTGATGGAAATTCATAGCATTTGAAATTAAAATACCTTCAAATATCATTTTTATTTTTGGTTAACTAGACGAGTACCCGTGCAAAGCAACGGGATTTTATATCGACACATAGTTTATTGATAAAAAAAGTTTATAGGTTATAAACGAAAAACAATAAAAGTTTGAAGATTTGGAAATTTAACATAATGTTTTGAAACCTGGTTCAACCCGGGTGGTTCAACCGGTTGAACCGTTCCAAGCAAAAAATGGATCGATTTAAACCGGGTCAACTTGCTAGGTTGGGTCGAAAACGGTTCAAATTAAACTGGTTCAACCCGTCCGGGTTTGAAGTGTCCCGGGTCAACCCGGTTTTTGTTTTAATTGATTGTATTTAATTTGATAGATATGTTTTTAATTGGCTGTACAATGTGAATAAATTATTGTACTTTTAAGTAATGGATAATGTTTTGAAACCCGGTTCGACCCGGGTGGTTCAAAAGGTTGAACCGTTCCGGTTGAAAAATAGTTCGATTTAAATCGGGTCAACTTTCTAGGTTGGGTCGAAAATGGGTCAAATTAAACCGGCTCAACCCGTCGGGTTTGAAGCGTCCCGGGTCAACCCGGTTTGTGTTTTAATTGGTTGTATTTAATTTGGTTGTACAATGTGAATAAATCATTGTACTTTTAAGTAATGGGGTATTTTAATAATAATATTAATTACATTCATAATTTCCTTTAATAATATTTCAACATTTCAACATTTCAACAATATTGACTTTTCGCTTTTCCACTTTGACTCTTTTTCCTTTATATGTAGTATAGATAATTGTAGGAGAGAATCTCATGGGACCACAAATTAAAATATCGTAGAATGGGCATATTTAATATTTCTGTGAGAGTGGACCATTTTAATTTGGGTGCTACTAATTACACCAAGTTTTTTTTTAGCCAATGCATTGGGAAGTGAGCATTTTCCTTTAAAAAAGCAAATACATTGGAAAAGGAAAACACTCTCTCTTTCTCCAGGAAAAACACCATCAAATTCTCTCTCTATTAAAATAATAGTAATTGCCTTCACTCTCTCTTTATTAAGAAAAATAAATGGTTATAATTGTCACGTTTGATTTTTTTTTCTATTGCCAAGATTGGTTTAAATAATACGGAGTACTGTAATATATAAATTTATGAATGATAGTTTTGGTATTTTAGACATCGTTATAAACGTGGCTACTTGTTTCAGTATTGGTTGATGATAAATTACTAACACATCTAGTGCAGACAACAATCATTGCCAACCGCCGGTGACCTGCAACCACTGCCGCTGGAGATCCTCCCGGCGCCACCTACCGTCGGTCACATACACCATCAACATACACCCACCAAACACAACCACGATATCCTATATCTGAGCCACAACCAAAACTACAGATCGGTTGATGAGTGGTGGTCGTATCACCATTGTGGAGGTATTGACATGTTGGGGAGAGAGGTGGTTACCAGATTTATGTTTGAGAAAGAAAGAGAGTATATTATTATCTTCATGTTTATTGTACTATATATATATATAATATATTGATTTTCTAAAAAGTAAGAAAGAGAATATAAAAGTCAAAAAATCACAATTATTGTGTAATAATTTCGGTGTATTTAGACTCTCCCTTTAATTTCCATGGGACCACAACATTAATTGACATGATTGACCTTACATACTTCTCTTTTTTTATTTATTCATTCTTTAGATCAAGGGCAATCATGTCATTTACTTGTACTTATCTATACTACATATAATAGAAGGATGACTCTCTCTCCAAAATTTTCAGACTTGCAAGAAATTAAGCATGGTTTACAACACTTTAATGCATACAATTTTCAGACTTACAACAAAATAAGCATAGTGTACAACAAAATAAGCATGGTGTAATTTTCAGACTTACAACATTTAATACACTATTTAATTCACCCCTTCACCAAAATATACAACTATTTAATCACAATGTACAATCTAATCAAGCTACTAAGCCAAGCAAACACTAAAAAAATAAATCTAAGAAACAAACACACAACAACAATATTCAATCCAACTCCAAATCAAGTACCCTCATCTGGTAGGTTCGACCAAGAACACTAACAAAACAAAAAATTGCAGTGGCGGATCCAGACTCGAGCAACAACAAAGCTGCCTCAAATCATTTCCTCAAAAACTACATAGTTACCTCTTTAAAGATTAACTTGATCTCAAATCTTTAAAGATTTACAAGTTTTGAACAAATCCATCATAGATCTATAAGAAGCTCAACTTCTTTTTAATATCTGAACTTTTTAAAAGAGAGAACAAAACCAAATCAGTTTCATTCTCTCTTTTGTTCGATTAAGACCAAAATAAAAATCTACAATCTTGAAGCTATCGTGACCTTGTGGTCCTTGTGTGGTTCAAACATATCAGAAACAGAGTGGTTTGAGTTGTATTGTGGTTGTGTTTCGTAAAAAGAAATTATCGTGGTTGTATTATTTTTTTAGACACAAATTAGGGTGACTGCGTTTTTGTTAAGATAAAGATTAGGGTAGACTCTTATCTTGTGTAGTTTTTAGGGTTAAGGGATATTTGGATTTGTGTTGGGCCATTATTATGTAACCATTTTAACTGGGCTGCTAACTAAAAAGAGTAAAAGGGACGAATTGTTGTTTATTTGGTATAAGTTAGTAGAATTTTTTTTAGTAATAGATTGGTGCAAATTTTGGCTGATTATAGAAAAGGAAGAATATTGTGTTAAAACTATTGTTTAATTCGGGCTCTGATAATCCGAGACTGATTATATTTTTGAATTTTTAAAAAAGTTGTAAAAAAAAAGTAGATGTCTGTCTCTTGTGGGTAGCCTTATGGTTTACTATTTTCGCCTAACATGTGAACCCAAATAAATTATATTGAAGGGTACCCGCCGCTGCAACGCGCGGGTACCCGGCTAGTATGACTTGACACACGAACCAAACATGAATCAGAAATTAAAATTCTAATATTTTAAACTATCAAGAATTCCAGATATGATGAAATTTTAAATTCCTGAATCTCACTCAAGTCTGTGAACCAAACGCAACCTTAATCTCTCAAGCATGTGCTAGGAGACAATATTTTGAAATGTATAAAAGGTAAATGTTACAAAAGCCGAAAACAATGTAAAATTGTTACGCTTTTAGTCATAGTTTTCGACTTTTTAACAGAGTAATATATGATATTTGAAAAATCGTCACACGACTCAAACTAAATAGAGCTTTTCTTTCCAAAAAAATTGACATGACAATTTCAAAATTGTTTTCACTTCAGGTATTATTACACTTTGTAGAAAGGCTATAATAAAGATTTTTTAAGAAAGAATTGTTGCCAACCGATTCTCAAAAGTTTTACAATAAAAATGAAGTTTGAAAATGGAATATCACAAAATCATGTCGTCATATGCGGCCTCGGGTTTTGGTATAGTCTTTTACTAGTTATAATGCCCGCGTACGCGCGGGGTTTTTTTTAAATTTTTTGAATAATATACTTTTATTTTTAAAAAAAATTTAATTTTTTTTAATTATGGTTTTTAATTTTGTATTATAGGATGAAGAGAGCTCGAGTATGTGCAGTAATAATGCTCGTAAACGCGCGAGGTTTTTTATTTTTATTTATTTATTTATTTATTTTTTAATATTCTTGAATAATGTATTTTTATCTGCTTACTTTGCTGTCGAAATAATTGCTTTTCATTTTGTTATTTTAGGTCCTATTAGGATGATCCTATTTTTGGCGCGAAAATGTGGGTGAGAATTTAACTTTCAATAGTCAAAAGCTCTAGATTATAACCATTTGTAAAATAGAAGGAATGTAACTCTCATCACGATTGTAGGTTTAGGTTTTTGCCAAATAAAGAAATATTTAGAAGAAAAAAATCATAATAAAAAAATTATTACTAAAAAAGGAATGGTTCCATTTTTTTAAATGAAAAATTCCCAATAGGGGTTTTGTTTTATTATATAAAAGATTTATATATCTCAGATC
>LBNU01016652.1:9172-29608 GCA_014162995.1 Artemisia annua | reverse complement strand
ATTAATAATATTGAAGCTTTGTGTTACATACTACTGTTCTCACTCACAATACATCACATAAACAATCTTCTAAGTGTTGCTAAGTAAATTCCGCGTGCTTAACAACATTACTCAAAGTATCTCTAACACAAGGTGTGTGTTTAGATCCATCAAGTAATATCACATTTGATACTGTTAGTTTACATACAAATGATCATACAAGTCACTTAGCCATTCCCAAAAGTAGTACAAACTCGGGCACCATGCAATGAGGCACGAGATCTAATAAATACATATGTGGTGTCGAATAAGGTGTTAAACTTATCGAAACATGCACACTCTATCAATTAAGAAAATAAATGCATTACAAATCTAACAAAAGCATGTTACAGGCTCAATATCTCTTGTGATTTATTATATTATCACAACATTCATCACATTATCATAACAATCCCTCAATAACTACTAACTACCACACTTTTATTTCTAATTTGTAATGTATCACATTCTTATGTTGTTCAACTTTTTGGAGGAGACTTTGATATCACAGGTGACATCACAGATGTGTCGGCTTCTTCTATTTGTTGAATCACGTGTGGTATCACAGGTGATATCACATGTGGTATCACAGGTGATATAACAGGTGCTTGAGCTTCTTCATTTTGTTTATGATGATGTTGTGTTTTGTTTAACCATAGCTTCAGTTTGTTGATTCAATCATAGATATTTTCAAATCCCGCTGTAAAACCTATTGAAATATGCACAATGTATCCATTAAATAGACAAATCCACCACAAATCTAATAGAAACATCATAATATCTCTTGCTTTCAATTAAACCTAACCTCTAATATGACACAAAATAATAATAATAATTTTTTAACAAACTAAATCCTTACATGTAAACCACTCACCTTGCTTGAAAATGATCAAATGGCTCCAAATGTTCTAACATGTGATATATGATATCACTTGTTATACAAGTTTTTTAATCAACCTTGCATTTTATCAAACACTTGGTGTACATCAAACTAAATAACATTCATCACTGTATTAAAAAAATCTCTCAATAAATAAATAAATATTCATAAGTATATTCAAAAACTCAAATAAAATTCATAAAAATAAGTACAAATCACCATAAACACATAAATTTTCATAAATAGCAATAATATTCATAAATAAGTACAAAATAACAATTAAATAAGCAGTTTGAAGCACTGTGCCATCATTCCGAGACTCATTAGGTTCATTTTGAACCGATTTTTTTCCTTGATCTGCTTGTGCACTTGTCGATTGTTCCATTTTTGTCTTTTTTAGTTGATTTTAATGGTTGATTTTGATGTTTTATAGAGGTTTTTGATCTTTTTTAGAGAGAGAGAAAGTGAGTTTGTTGTGTATGTGTGTGTGGGTGAAGGGTTAGATAGAGAAATTGATTTTTTAATAGTGAAATTTTGATAAAGGGTGGGTAAGAGATAGTTTCAAAATGTTACACAAATGATCCCTCCGTGTTTTTTTATTATTAAAATTTGTTTTTTATCCAACGGCCAGGATCTGTCCAATAGTATGTACTAGTTTTTGAGTATGTGAAATAAAGCGACTCTACTATATATATGGCCTTTATTTTTTATATGAAATATTAGTCATTAGAATCAATTTTCTATTAAGCACTAATGTACTACACGCAGAGTTGATTAAACAAAGTTATGTAATTTATAGTAACTTTATACTTTTTTAGCTTAACTTACCTACTTATATATACATAATTATATACCGTACAATTCATACATTTTAAAATTAAATATAAAAGTCATAACATGAACATAAAATAAGTCTTTTTGCAATCAACATATTTGGCATGACAATATCAAGATATCATTATTTATTTATTTATTATTTTTAAATTTGAGTTGAATTGTTTTCAAACCCGAGCATTGCTAGAACCAAAAAAACTCCACAAAAATGAGATGTCAATGTGTGTAATTGGTTGTAGCAAATATAAGAGAAAGAAAATATATCAAAATTCACCAATCACATATTGACACCTTTTTTTTTTGGATTTTATTTTGTGGTTCAAACCCTTGAAACACCTTCTCTCATCGTGGTAATCTCTTTCCACTAACTCTTTACTAGGGTGTTAATATAATTGTCATTTTAAAAATGTAAGCCTTAAACTTAAGTAACTTCTGCTCAAAAATGATCTTAAGTAAATTGTACTAATAACACTACAACAAGTGTGTCACTAATTTACAATTTTTCGACGCACTTATAAAAAGTGTGAATATTTTTGTTAAATTCTTCACACTAATAATGTTTATAGATTTTCTAAAGTATTTTACTATTTTTGTAATTTGTGTCCCTAACAAATCGATTTGTAGTACACTTTCTAAAAATAGTTATAGTTTTCTTTTTCGACCATAATTATTTGGCTCTCCGTCCTGCTTTTAAGTGTGAATATCAATATGTCACATTCAGTTTTTTCACATTTCCTCTTACTTTGAAAAGATTTGTATGATAAAATTGAGTTCCACACTTCAAGTGTGATCAAAGCTTTAGAGTAGTATACAATTAGTGTGGACCTGTTTATATGCAATTAAAAATATGAAAGATATCATGATTTATAATATTTTTTCAGGGTTATAAATGCAGCTGTACCACATTTAAACATATTTATAAAACTGCGGTAAAATTGATAAATAATTACACACTCTAAAAGAGCGGAAAAATGAATATGCCCAAACTGACAAACACATCATATCTCTATAGCAGGGTACCCGCGCGATGCGGCGGCGGGTACCCTGTGACTATATTTTGTGGCGAGCAAATATTGTTCGATTACATTTTTTATTTTTTATAACAATTACCATACAAATGAATAATAATTTAAATTAAAATAAATTTAAGCAATAATAGTTATATATCATTTTTTAGCATTTTCTAGTAAGATTAGCTCTAGATATGTTATACTATAAATTTGTTTTTTAATATTATGTTTTATTTGACCAAAGTGTTCACGTTTCACAAAAATATTTAAAAAGCTTATACACACGATACCAACACAAGAAAATAATGATCCAAATAAACTAACCACATATTAAAAAAGACTTGTACAATAAAAATGTATCAGCTTATTACGTTTTCAAATAAATATAAAAAAATAACATTATAAATATATTATCAATAATTACGCAACAAATCATTACTTTTTGCGTGAAAATAAATAGCTCAAGTCATTAATGCATCATCTTCTATTAGTTGATCAATATCACTCTTTGTAACCTTTCGTAACCCATT
This sequence comes from Artemisia annua, assembly GCA_014162995.1. Lineage (NCBI taxonomy): Eukaryota > Viridiplantae > Streptophyta > Magnoliopsida > Asterales > Asteraceae > Artemisia > Artemisia annua. The sequence continues at coordinate 26,336 of LBNU01016652.1, read as the reverse complement.
ATTAACCAAAAAATTCGGTTATTGCACATCAATCCCATTTCACAGCCCATATTAGTCCAAATTTTCGGATTGTATAGTCCAACTATAATCCAACAAGTTATAAAGCCCATCACTTGATGAAACCATAATTTTTTATGGTTATATAAATACCTCCATAGCCCTAATCCACCATCTTATTTCATTCACAGTCAAAATACGTCCATATATCTAAAAAAAACATAATCATCTATGTTCTATCCCATTTCACTTCAAAAAACTGAAACACATGTCACACTTCTCCACATACACGCAAGTATAAAACCACACAGATTCATCTTTATTAACGTATGACCTTCATCGATCTTGTGGTTGCAGTGGCGGCGACTCGGTCAGCAGAGGCGACCGGTCCGGTCAACCGACCACTGTGCCGAGCCTAATGAGTTTATTTTTAAGTACTTGGCTTAGTAGCTTGATTAGCTTGTACATTATGGTTAAATGATTGTATATTTTGGTGAAGGGGTGAATTAATTAGTGTATTAATTATATGTGTTGAATAGATTGTTGACCTTAAAATCATTGTGCTTTACATACTTGTGCTTTGTGTTTTAAATGATTGTAATATTGGGTGTAGGGGTGTTTTTAATGATATTTAATGTATAATTGTAAGGATTTTGGTCTGAATTTCGTTCTGTGCTAATTTTTGTTGTACACCATGCTTTGGTTGTTGTAACTATGAAAATTGCTTGCTTTAAAGTGTTGTAAATCATGCATCATTTTTTGTACGTCTGAATTTTTTGGAGAGAGAGTCATTCCTCTATTATACGTAGTATAGATATATTGCCAACCTGTCTTTTGTCCATCGATAGGAAATAAATAAAATTTGGCGGCCCATCGCTCATGGTGAGAGCACACGGTATAAGGTACCCTATATCTTGGTTCCACGTTCCATCCCAACTATAGATTTTGGCGTCAAAATTAACAGCCGTTGTTTTACGATATTTTTCTCTTTTTTTATTTGTGTTTTATTGGGATAAGTGTGAGCCACAAGAATGTTCTATAACTTGAGTAACAAAAATAGAGTGTTTTTTTTTTTTTTGGCTAAGTTACAAGTTTTGAGTTATAAGGAAAAGATTTTGATTTGACAACACTTTTGCTATAACGCGAGCCGTATGACTCACGGGCACCTTGTGCTCTGATAGCACACCCCAAAATTTCTCTACCGGCATTAAGCTTTGGGATATGTATTACTTGTGTATAATGGTCGATTCAACATTTTTACCTCAACATCACATTAATTTTTCTTAAACACATCAGAGTGTAGGGAAAAATATTGAAAAATGTACACATTTTTATTTTTATTTATTTTTTACTTTGAATTTGAACTTGAGCTTTTTTACTTTCTTAAAAGAACTTTTCAAAAAATTGCGACTAAACAATTTCTTCTTTTATAGCTTTTTTGGGAAAACTTATTTAGAAAAATGCTCTATTTCTCACCAACTAAACGCAATCTCAGGTAGCGTTTAGTTGTAGAAAAATTTTCTTGTTTTTTCGTTTCTAGATTTCTTGATAAGGGAATGGTTTTCTTCTTTACAGAAGAGTTAAAAATTTTAAAAACACTTTTAGATGGAGTTATATTTTTCTTTTTTAAAAAGATGAAAAAATTATGGGCGGCAATGGCGAAGATGGAAAGAGGGATTATCAATAGTGATATGGTTAAAATGAGATACTTGAATGGTAGATTGAGAATTTATATATATATATATATATATATATATATATATATATATATATATATATATATATATATATATATATATATATATATATATATATATATATATATATATATATATATATATATTTTGTAGAAAGAAAAAGTGAAGAATGCTAGATTGAGTTTTCATTGTTCTAGTTAAAAATTGGAAAGTAAGAATTTATTTTTTTTAGAAAATTGTTGAAAAACAATATGACTACAAAGGGTTTTCAGTTTTCTCTTTTTCTTATAATTTTTTTTTTTTTAAAAAAAGCAATAAGATATTTTTCACCAACTAAATACACGCTTTGCTTTTGTTATATTTTAATTTTTAAACGCCATTGGTACCCATTTTTTGGGGGCCTTATTTAGTAGTTCCGGTACCGTACCGTATATCGGGACTCGGTACAATTTCGATACAGGACCAAATAATGCTAAAAAAATTACTGTAAAAACTTAGGCCCAACAACAATCTCTCGGCCCAAAAACATTCAATTCAATTCACATACCAAGCCCCAAACCAAACACACCCACCGTCACCCCCACCACTCCGACCATGTCACAACCACCACCACCGAGAATCCTAATCTCCGGCGACCCACGTGGCAACCTAAACACCCTCTTCAAACGCGTCACCTCAGTCAACAAATCAACAGGCCCATTCGACGCCTTATTATGCGTTGGTCAATTCTTCCCAGACTCATCCGACCAGATAGAAGAGTTAACGGAATATATTGACGGAAGGAAGAATATTCCGTTACCGACTTATTTTATAGGTGATTATGGGGCGGGTGCTGTTAAGGTGTTGGGTGCGGCTGTTAAGGAGAAGTGTAATTTAGGGTTTAAGATGGATGGGTTGAAAGTTGTGGATAATTTGTTTTGGTTGAAAGGGAGTGGCAAATTTACTCTTCATGGTATGTTTTTTTATAAAATNTTTTTTTTCCTAGCCGATTTTTGTACACCTTATATATATTTTTATTATTTTTTTATTAAATTTATTCATTACACTCAAAACCTCATAATTTTCATATTTTATGTATTCCCATATCGAAACCTAACGTCTTTCGCGATAAACCTTAAATTTACGACAAACCGGAAAATAATCATTTTCAAAACAAACTTTCCAAAAATAGAATCTCACACTCTTTTTTAAATATAACTTATGAAAATAATCTCCTCGTAACTTACTCACGCTCAAACACTTGAACGAAGTCTCGTTACGCAAAACCGCAAAAACATCAAAACTACACAATTCACTTCTACACCACAAAGGTGTTCAAAATGAATTTATTAAAACTCAACACTACTCAAATCACCACAACAACCTTACACGCAAAGGGATTTAGTGCCACATTCATACTTATCATATTTATTTTATACTTATCTCACACATAAACCCCACATAAACACTTAATTCACACCAAACAAAGTCAAATTGATCGAGACTATTAGTCAGGCTAATCTGCTAAAATCACGGTTGTCACAGCTTATATTATTTTGTTTCTAATTTAATTTGGAAGTTTTGAGTTTCTGTTTAGGTGTTTGTTTATGATAGTTTAGGTTGATTTGTTGTTTGATTAAATTCTGAATTATGGTTGATGACAAGAAGAATGATAGGGCATCTGGTAGTGGTTCTGCTGATGGACTTCCGGTACTGACTCGAATTACAGATAACAAAATTGATGGATCCAACTTCTTTGCATGGAGCAAAACTATTCGTATATATCTACGTAGTATCAGAAAAGCTTGTCATCTTAAAGATGATCCTCCTATGGATGGCACTAAGGATCAATGGATGCAGAATGATACTTGGTTGTTCTTGATGATTAGGAACTCTATCGAACCATCTGTCATTCCTTTATGTCCAAAACCCCGTCAAAGGCGGAAACACGGGATGTAACTGAGAAAGGCACATTGCATAACATCATAGATTCATACCTTACATTTATTACAACATTAATTTACAAACATTTCCTCGTGAAATATGTCTTTTTTAAATCTTATCGTCTTGAAAACATAGTAGCATATTATGCAAATGGTCTGACTCCAATAAAACGTGCCTTCAAATACTGTAACAATGATCACCTGAAAATGGTACTAAAACGTCAACATAATGTTGGTGAGCTCGTAGGTTTAAGAGATAAACCATGAAGCTGTGAATCATATAGCGTAGGACAATTGTGAGCAAGATACACAAATGTAAACTTAATGAAACCACGATGCGTGCGACAACTGAACCTACCAAATTGTTACACATGTTTACCCATAGTGGGGAGCTACCCAGATATACTATCAATTGTTTTGGTCCAAACGAGTTAAACAGTTGCGCACAAATGTCACACACAACAAGGCACATATTGCAATCAAACGCACATATGTCCAAAATCATGTAAACAGTAATCACAGCATAAAAACATTTGGAAAACATTGAGTACCATTTCCACCCCAAGGAAAACATATTAAAAGTGGGGCTACGAGACTCACCTTAGCAAGCAATGATAACGGAAACAAATGCGAAAGCTTGAAATGTAAACCGAAAGTCTTTAACCGCGACCTAGTAATTAAGTCGTTTGAGAAAGTGTGATATGTACTATAGCATATGAGTTTTTAAAAGTTTCTATCACCTTTATGTGTTTGATTTAAGTATTATAAACTAAATACCATTTTTACAAAAGTTTTCCAAAAATATTCAAGTTTTAATATTTCAAAAAAAAAATGTGTCTTTGTCCTATTACATGGGTTGTATCTCAGCGATACAAGTCTATAGGCGCAAACTTTGTTTCGGGTGGTACTCAGGAATAATTCAATTTTTGTTCAACTGTCACTACCGCTCAATTAGACCCCAAGCTATACTTAAACAGCCTCAAATATGTAGGTCAGGCCTTTCTGTCAATGTCAGATGTTTTATCTGATTTCTAACAACCGTACTCATTCGTTAACTATGTCTTATGACCTGAGTCAACTTTATTTTATTAGAGTCCAGTTGGTCTACAACTTTTGTGTTTTATGTTTTCAAAAATAAAGGGTGTAGGGTCGCCTGAAATGGGGTCCAAAAAGGCTGGGTCTACATATTTTGAATAGTTGCTGTTGAGTTTTTCTCAAAAACAGATTTTTGGCAAGGTTCTATTAGTCATAATTTTCCTTAAAGCTTGGGTTAGTTTGATTCGAAAAACTATGTTTAGAAGGTCATGTAGGCTACGTTTTTCAAAACTACTATGGTCCGTCAATTTAATCTAAGGTATACAAAAACGGGCCTCATATATGGTCACTCAGTCACTATTTAAATAAATCGAGACTTTTTATCAAGTTTTAAATGTCGGGATTTGCTTCTAATGGTTCTAGTTTTCGATTATATTGACCTAATAACATTATATTAAGTATACTATCAATTTAATTACAAGTAAGGTCTGGTGGTGAAACTTAGTAGAAACAAAAGTATCAGGTAGTTTGTACATTTTTCGAAAAGAAAAGGTTTTTAAACCGTATTAAACTTCCACGATGTTCTATGTCTTGAATATACTATCCTAATATCATTACCTAGGAGAGTAGTAACAAGATTTTCTTTTACCACAAGTTTCACTTCAAATGGTGAATCCAATAAAGAAAGTCATGACATCAGGTTTATTTGCAAAAAGGGTCAAAACAAGATTTTTGCTTTACAAACACATATTGGGATAGTAAATAATGGTATGTATGATAAATAAGTGCTAAAAAGCATATGAAATGAGTTTGTTAGATGCTTACTTGATGTCGAGTGTGATTAGTGCCAAAGAACCCGAAAATGTATATATGTATAACCCGGACTGTCAAGTGAAACGCCATAATATAATTTATACCAACTCAAACTTGAAAATCAAAAAAAAATGAATACCCCTTTTTTCGTGTTGTTGTTGCTGCCGTCCAGCTGAGAGAGAGCAAGGAAAGAAGAAATTTTGTTATGAGTTTTGTGATAGGATGTTGCCTTGTTCTTTTCTTCTTATACAAGGGCCAAGCACATGGGTGAGGGTGAGACAAAATTGAATAAGACAATGTTGGTACAAGTGGTTAGACTAAGTGACAAGAAAAAAGAAAATGTAGGGTGTGTTTGTATGGTTTCGTCCGAATAAAGAGAAAGAGAAGGAAGTGTTTTTCATTATTATTTATTATTTATTATTTGTATGTGTGTATGTAGTGCCAAAATTGTAGGTGGGACAAAAGCTAGTAGGACAAAATGGCAAGAGTAATGAACAGAATGTGTGTGTTGTGTGGGTCTTGATTAAATGAGGCAAAGGGGAGGGAAATATGACACCAAGGTGGTTGTTCATTTAGCTTACATAAGCCTTTGGCTTATTAGTTGAATATGTGATAGTTTTTACATGTTTTGGTTAGGCTAAGCAAAAAAGAGTGGGGAAAACATAATTTCATTTTTTTTTTATGTTTAGCTAAGTGTATAAATTGTTAAATAGAAGGGTGGTGTAAAATGCATACGTGCATGAGCTAAAATGCAAAAATGTGGGCGGTTGCGTAATTTTTTTTTTAAAATAATGTAATTGACATATAAGTATATTTATAAAAGTCAAATGTAATAATTAGTGTAGGACTACACTTTAATTTAATGTCGGTACGCGTTAACGTTGTTTCTGTCTTTCGCGATTGGACTTAATAATTATATACATAAAAGTGAATTTTAGGTATCAAAACTAAATAGTTATTGGATTTATGGCGTTACTAATTAATGATAAAGTCGGAACGCGTGTGGTGTCGATTCTCAATACAATAGGTAAAAGTGATACGCAAAAGTGACTATGAAATATCAGAGTAAATTGTTTTGAGTTTTATGAACAAGTATTGCCCTAAAAATGCCGGTTGCTAACAGTCTACCCCCGTTAAAAGAATTTTGTCCTCAAAATTCCGCTAGTACTACTACCAAAAATGTGTGGGGTACTTAAGTCTCGTGTGGTCCTTTCGTTCTAAAGTAACTCATGTTCACGGTCTAAGTTCAAATAAACTTATAATTAGAATCTTATCTCATCTAAGTTGCTTAACTTTTCTAGCGAGGGTTTCTGTTGGCTTTTCAACAACGTGAAATAAATCATCAAGCTGACATATCATGGGGTGATAACTAGTTGATCGCCAGCTAGGCCTTACTTACGGTTCCTCATACGTTAACCACTACAATTCAGGGGTTGCTCGTAAATCCGTATGACCAATTCCTGCTAACGAAACAGCTAGTCTAGTGCGAGTGATCTAGTCACCTATACTAGAATCAACATGACCAATGCTTGTACGTAGGGCTCAACGAAGATCAAGGTCACAGCGACGGAAATCTAGAAGTCAAATCAGGTCTTCAGTATAGCGGTCACCACTTATGCGGCAAAGTAAAAAAACTACTAATATTCTTAACTTATGACAACTTTATCCAAGCTCATCCTTCTAAGAATAGCAAATTAAGCAGTCTAAGGTAACTACCAAGTGGTTAGTTTTGATGGAGTAAAATTTCTCATCCTTGAGCAAAATCATCAAAGCCTTAAGCAAATCTTCCTGTAGCTTGAGTTGAACGTCATCTTACATCTAGCTTAATCTCACAACTCATCAGACAAGAACTGTCATGAGATTAAGCTAAGTAGCAAGCTGAATTCCATCTTAAGCCAAGTATTAACTTGATTTTGGCTCAATCTCGCAACTCATCAGACAAGAACTGTCACAAGATTAGGCCGCGTATCAAGTTATTGAGAAAGATAAATTTAACGTCCTTGATGATTTGGCTCAATTTGGGATTGCAAACGCATCATCACGTATCTGTAGCTAAGTTTGGAGAGTTTAGCGAAGAGGATCAGAGATATTGTTGAGGTAACTGTGTCACTTATAGGAAAATTGGTAGAGGCAACAGGGAAAGAAACTATGTCTACGAGATTACATAGGTAGGCTTTGAAGGAGGTTTTCTAAACTCGAATAGAAGAGCTGAATTAGTTCCCGTATGTGTATAGGATTCTCACCGGTTACAATGTTTTGCAGAACATCGGGTACGTGTATGAAATGAAGTATGACGGTGTAGGTCTGGCACGAACACTAGTCAATCTGCTGGAAGCTACACTGTTTATTCAACTTGTAGAAACGGTGGTTCTTATGGTTATCGTGAGGCCGGTGTATTCTTCAGGGGAGTGTGGTCTATGATAGTAGTTGTTCTAAAGGTTAAAATGACAAGAAAACAAAGACCCTAACGCAAAAAGGGGTGAGCTTTTAAAGTGATTGATGAGGAAGTAAGGGTAGCGCCGGGTGTTTTGTCCAGTATCTTTTTCTTCTATAACATACTTTCTTTTGTCTAGCGTTTGGTGCCAAAAAGATGTTTGGTAACTCCTTCATACTATCGTGCGAATTGCGAATCAGCGAAACCAAGTGAAGTGCTAGTTGTAAAATTTGTAGATGGAGGATAATTTGTTACTAAAGAAATCATTGATGATATTCCAATTGGTATTGATGGAAGGAAAAATTCTGGCGGAGTAACTTCCAGGTCAGTTAGGTGGATTTGAGGTGGTGACTTGTATGGAATATGTTGGCCATTAATTTAGACGAAATTGTACGTGACAAGAAAGATCATTGCAGCTGTATTTCCGAATGAAGGAACGATCATCGTCTACGAAGGTCGAAGAGGTGGCGATGTAGAGGTAATGCATGAAAGTTTGCTAATGTGTGAAGAAGGTTGTTCTAAGGCAATTTAAGAAAGCGAGAAGGAATGTCCAACTCGTGGCACGGAGTTGGCAGTCGTAGTTTTGAAGTAATATCATGGAGGCGATGTTTATATGGTACGCAATATCTTATCCGCACAGATCACAAGAGTCCTATGGACATGTTTCGTCAGAAGGTTCTCATACTCAGGCAAAGGTTTGAACGGGGTTAGTAAAGAGTTCGATGTTTGGTGTCCTTGCCATGTAGGGAAAATTTGTTGATGTAAGCATCCGAAAGGAAAGAGTAGAATCCAATAGAGTTCCGTCAATCAGGATAGAGATCATTAATAGCCTCACATCGGATAAAAGGGTTTTTGAGGAAAAAGCCCTTGGTGTGAAAACATCAGGGAAGAACGTGTCATCAAGTATGCACGAACAGTTGAAGACGATGGTCTATGAATCAAAAGATCTATGGGCAGAACCTGGTGTCAATGATCTTGAATGCTCGAAGGTCGTTATTAGGTGAAGCTCTTAAGCCTAAGTGTTCAATTCCTCTGGGTAGGACTAGGGTATATAATGACTCATAATTATCGCCAAGTGAATACTACGTCGAGAGATGTTTGTCTTGTTACGAGTGAACGCCAAAGGTCTTATGGTCCGGTGCAACTTCTTGATATCCAAACGTAAGAGCGAAGTCATGTCCTAATGTGACTAAGTTATCTAGGACTCCGAGAAGCCACGTTGTCTCTTAAGTAATTGCACACTGACTGTTTTAATCCAACTCGCTTCAATCATTACGAGAGTCTTATCTTCTGTCTTATCTTCTGGGATGAGTAGGAAAGTTGTACTTCGAAAGAATAGTGTCAAGGCATGGCACACTGCACCTGACAGTCTCGGACAGAGGTGTTCGATTCACTTCTAAGGTCACATAGTATGTAGGTATTGTGATTGTCCTCGAAGTTTGTTCATGAATGGCGCGTATTCCCTCTTGGAGTCATGGTTTTTGAAATTGTTAGCATCATTTACTTGTGTAAGACTTTATAAAATTTTGACTCTATATATAGTTTGGACAATTTTTCGATGGTTATAGTCAAGTGAAGAGATATGTCTGCAAAAATTTGAAATTTGAAATAGCGATTTTTCATGTATGGTTTGGATTTTTGATTTTCAAGAAAAATGACATTTGGACAACATTTGAGATGATTTTTATACTAAAACAATCCAACCGTTTAAAATCACAAATTTATTTTAAAAAAAACATTTTAAAATGGTTTCGACTATCCACCAAATTTTTTTTTTTGAAGAAGCATTATAACATGATCTGATCGATGAGGATTGCCAGATTATCATATTTTATAAAGTTCACAAGAAAATCTTTCATTTGTACAAAAATTTTGACCAAGAGAATTCGAATTATCTAAATCAGTACCATCTCCGGAACACGAACACTAGGGCGAACATCACCATCATGGTCAATACAAATAACTCAATTTACATTCTTAGGGTCACCGCTTTATCATGAGTGCTATTATTTCACTTGTAGTTTCAAAGGTCCAAATCGTATGTCTAACCCATTATTTGCGACTACGCTGGTTGGCGAGTTGTTTCCTTAAGGCAACTAATAATGTCATCCGACTCATTGGCTTAGGATGCGTCGTGTTCAGGCTTACTAGTAACGTGAGTAGTGTGGGGAGACAAGGCATGTGACACAATGGCACAGGGCAATACCAGATTAATTCATGTATCCAAATAGTTTTCAAACAGTACCAAACTATCAACCATCTACAACATTAAGCCGTGTAACAACTTGAACCTAACTTAATTTCACAATTCATCAAACAAGAACTGTCATGAAATTAAGTTAAGAGTCATTAAAAGGCTTAACGTCTTCGATGATAAGCAAATTCTCAAAATAGTGTTTCCAAAAAGATATGTCCCAAAATAGTTCTCGAAATAGTATATCAATGTAATGCATTTCCAAAATAGTGAAACCAATGTTGACCATCCATAATAGTCTACCCGAATTAATGTTTTCAAAATATTGTATCAATATATATTTAGCAAAATATATGGTATGAGTTTTGTTTGCGTATAAGAATAAATAATATCAAACGCACGAGTATGGGGAATGGTACGAAGAATACTCTAACTCAAAACAAATCAAACCATATCGTATCAACTCAACTCAAATCACATTCCATAACATGTCGGGTACAGTCACACAATATCAAATTAATCAAAGCACTTAAGTACACAATTGCAAGCTCATATATTGTCCTAGAAGCTAAAGGCTTCAGCACACAAGAGGCAAAGCAACATAACCACAGATACACATAGCACATAAGGCAGGTGACACACATAGACCAGTGCGTTTTCAGGTGATCTAGACTTCGACTCCAACCAAACACGATCCAAGGTAACTACCCCCATCATCCCATGATCCCTCCTGAATTAAGCATAGTTGATCAGGCTATGCGTAATTTAGGAAAAACGATGGAATGCTCGGGCTAATTGACTCATACCATGTTTGGGTTTTATAAAAACAACTTTAGTCTGGTTATAGTCGAGGTTTTTATTTTTGAAAAACCGGCATTCTCTATAACCTTAGGCTCTGATACCAATCTGTCACACCCCGTCAAAGGCGGAAACACGGGATGTAACTGAGAAAGGCACATTGCATAACATCATAGATTCATACCTTACATTTATTACAACATTAATTTACAAAACATTCCTCGTGAAATATGTCTCTTTTGAAATCTTATCGTCTTGAAAACATAGTAGCATATTATCAAATGGTCTGACTCCAATAAACGTGCCTTCAAATACTGTAACAATGATCACCTGAAAATGGTACTAAAACGTCAACATAATGTTGGTGAGCTCGTAGGTTTAAGAGATAAACCATGAAGCTGTGAATCATATAGCGTAGGACAATAGTGAGCAAGATACACAAATGTAAACACTTAATGAAACCACGATGCGTGCGACAACTGAACCTACCAAATTGTTACACACATGTTACCCATAGTGGGGAGCTACCCCAGATAGTACTATCAATTGTTTCGGCTCCAAACGGAGTTAAACAGTTGCGCACAAATGTCACACACAACAAGGCACATATTGCAATCAAACGCACATATTGTCCAAAATCATGTAAACAGTAATCACAGCATGAAAACATTTGGAAAACATTGAGTACCATTTCCACCCCAAGGAAAACATATTAAAAAGTGGGGCTACGAGAACTCACCTTAGCAAGCAATGATAACGGAAACAAATGCGAAAGCTTGAAATGTAAACCGAAAGTCTTAACCGCGACCTAGTAATTAAGTCGTTTGAGAAAAAGTGTGATATGTACTATATGCATATGAGTTTTTAAAAGTTTCTATCACCTTTATGTGTTTGTATTTAAGTATTATAAACTAAATACCATTTTTACAAAAGTTTTTCCAAAAATATTCAAGTTTTAATATTTCAAAAAAAAAATGTGTCTTTGTCCTATTACATGGGGTTGTATCTCAGCCGATACAAGTCCTATAGGCGCAAACTTTGTTTCTTCGGGTGGTACTCCAGGAATACTTCAATTTGTTCAACTGTCACTACCGCTCAATTAGACCCCAAGCTATACTTAAACAGCCTCAAATATGGTAGGTCAGGCCTTTCTGTCAATGTCAGATGTTTTATCTGATTTTCTAACAACCGTATCTCATTCGTTACTATGTCTTATGACCTGAGTCAACTTTATTTTATTAGAGTTCCAGTTGGTCTACAACTTTTGTGTTTTATGTTTTCAAAAATAAAGGGTGTAGGGTGCCTGAAATGGGGTCCAAAAAGGCTGGGTCTACATATTTTGAATAGTTGCTGTTGAGTTTTTCTCAAAAACAGATTTTTGGCAAGGTTCTATTAGTCATAACTTTTTCCTTAAAGCTTGGGTTAGTTTGATTCGAAAAACTATGTTTAGAAGGTCATGTAGGCTACGTTTTTCAAAACTACTATGGTCCGTCAATTTAAGTCTAAGGTATACAAAAACGGGCCTCAATATGGTCACTCAGTCACTATTTATAAATAAAATCGAGACTTTTTATCAAGTTTTAAATGTCGGGATTTGCTTCTAATGGTTCTAGTTTTCGATTATATTGACCTAATAACATTATATTAAGTATACTAGTCAAGGTTTTAATTACAAGTAAGGTCTTGGTGGTGAAACTTAGTAGAAACAAAAGTATCAGGTAGTTTGTACATTTTTCGAAAAGAAAAGGTTTTTAAACGTATTAAACTTCCACGAGTTCTATGTCTTGAATATACTATCCTAATATCATTACCTAGGAGAGTAGTAACAAGATTTTCTTTTACCAACAAGTTCACTTCAAATGGTGAATCCAATAAAGAAAGTCATGACATCAGGTTTATTTGCAAAAAGGGTCAAAACAAGATTTTGCTTTACAAACACATATTGGTGATAGTAAATAATGTATGTATGATAAATAAGTGCTAATAAAGCATATGAAATGAGTTTGTTAGATGCTTACTTGATGTCGAGTGTGATTAGTGCCAAAGAACCCGAAAATGTATATATGTATAACCCGGACTGGTCAAGTGAAACGCCACTAATATATTTATACCAACTCAAATCTTGAAAATCAAAAAAAAATGAATACCCCTTTGTGTTGTTGTTGCTGCCGTCCAGCTTGAGAGAGAGCAAGAAAGAAGAAATTTTGTTATGAGTTTTGTGATATGGATTGTTGCCTTGTTCTTTTCTTCTTATACAAGGGCCAAGCACATGGGTGAGGGTGAGACAAAATTGAATAAGACAATGTGGTACAAGTTGGTTAGACTAAGTGACAAAAGAAAAAGAAAATGTATAGGGTGTGTTTGTATGGGTTTCGTCCGATCAAAGAGAAAGAGAGAAGGAAGTGATTTTTCATTTATTTATTTATTTATTTATTTTTTTGTATGTGTGTATGTAGTGCCAAAAGTTGTAGGTGGTGACAAAAGCTAGTAGGACAAAATGGCAAGAGTACAATGAACATGAAATGTGTGTGTTGTGTGGGTCTTGATTAAATGGGACAAAGGGGAGGGGACCAATATGACACCAAGGTGGTTGTTCATTTAGCTTACATAAGCCTTTGGCTTATTAGTTGAATATTGTGATAGTTTTATACATGTTTTGGTTAGGCTAAGCAACAAAAGAGTGGGGGGAAAAACATTTTCAATTTTTTTTTTTAATGTTTAGCTAAGTGTATAAATTTGTTAAATAGAAGGGTGGTGTAAAATGCATACGTGCATGAGCTAAAATGCAAAAATGTGGGCGGTTGCGTAAATTTTTTTTTTAAAATAAATGTAATGACATATAAAGTATATTTATAAAAGTCAAAATGTAATAATTTAGTGTAGACTACACTGTTTGGTTACTGCGGCTTCGTACGCGGTTAACGTTGTTTTCTGTCTTTCGCGATTGGACTTAATAATTATACATAAAAGTGAAATTTTAGGTATCAAAACTAAATAGTTATTGGATTTATGCCGTTACTAATTAATGATATGTCGGTACGCGTGTGGTGTCGATTCTCAATACAATAGGTAAAAGTGATACGCAAAAGTGACTATGAAATATCAGAGATAAATTGTTTTGAGTTTTATGAAGAAGTATTGCCCTAAAAATGCCGGTTGCTACACTTTACTTGATCATTGTGAGTATGTAAAGTAATTGATAGATTATCTGGATTTTTGTATTCGGGACAGAAGAATATCTCTCGGATATATAGTGTGTGCAAAGCTTTTCATCGTGGGGAACAACAAGATCAGTCACTTACTTCTTATGTTATGGAATTCAAGAAAATGTATTAGGAATTACATTCTCTTCTTCCTATAAGTGTTGATGTGAAAGTGATGCAAAACAAAGAGAACAAATAGCTGTAATGAGCTTTCTGACTGGCTTGCGACCGGAATTTGATTCTCTTAAAGACACATTTGCTCAAGTTATTTGTAATGAGACTCTCTAGTCTCCTCATACATTGGCTTCTAATAGTGCTCTTGTTAGTCGTGGTGGATTTCAAGGTGGTTCTAGGAATGGTCATAATGACCGAGTTGGTGATTCCCAAGGTTTTATTTCTGATGAGATTAAGTGTTATTATTGTCATGAATTAGGGCATACTAAGGGGGTGTTTCTTTTTTACTTAATGGGGAAAGATAGTGAACCCACTAATTGAATATTATTATTTTGTTAAAAGGGACCCACTTTTTCCACTAATGGGTCTATATCCCCAAGGCAAAAAATTTAAGCCCCTCCCCAATAAGATGTTCATATATGTGTGGGCTCCACACATCCTCTTAGCTAACCAAAAAAAAAGAAACAACCCCTAAGTGTAATTGCAAGAAACTCTTACCTAAGAAAAAGGCTTCCTATGCACATACTTCTGCCACCTCTAATAAAACAATTACCATTTCTTCAGAGGAATATGCTCGTCTTAAAGGTTCTGTGAATGTGAATTCTTATACCGCTGCTACTGTTAGATTTTNCTGACACCTGTCTTGACAAGTTGCTTTATCTTTTGGAAATTTTGGTAAGTTGAGACCTTTTGGTTGCTTCGTATTTTAGTTCGATCCCAACTGAGATCGATTAGTTTTGCGCTTGTTGAAGATCTAGATTATTGCTTCAAGGTGACTTTTGCTTATCGTTGTTGGGTTTTATATTTGTAACAAGCTGGGCATGATCAATATCTATCCTCAACTTGAAGGGGATGTTAGAGTTAGTAATAAAGGCCAAGCCCATTAGTTAACCTAGTTTAGCTTTCAAGCTAAGCATTGGTTATTTTATACTCTCCTATAATTGTAGTTTTAATTATCAGTTCAATAAAACCATTAGTTAAATATCATTGTACTTCATCTATGATTACATATAGCTCAACTCAAACTCGGTTTGTTAAGCACACTAAGCTAAAGATTTAAGTAATTTATAACAAATATTTTTAAAGTTTATGTGGAATTAGGTATATGTGATGAGTTGATGGAATGATTAAATCTTTCAGAGTTCAGTGAGAGTGGTGAGCTAGTGACGAAGTATGATTATCACAATAACTGATTTATGTGTGTTCCACACTTTCACCGAAGGGGTTGCATCGTCGAGACCATCAAAGTATGGAACGGCGACGCTTGACCAATTTCTTTGAGTCAAGACTACAACGTGGAGTGCGGATGGACGTTGATGTTTGTCACAATTCACAATTTCAGGTCACTTTCCAAAGCCTTAACATTTTCCATTCACAAAATTTTAATTCATCATTTCACGTAAACAGGGTTTACGGATATTCATTTGACAAGACCGGGTAGGTTAAGTCACAGTTTTCATGAGATATCAACCATAGTGCATTTCACAGACTAAGGCTAGTCTACATTTCATCATAACATCATTTGCATTCTATTCCACTCGTAGGATTTATATAAATTCAAGTTAAGTATATTTATTTTCTTTAAATAAATATAAACATATGATTATAGTTTTTAATCTATGTACCAAATAAATTCCACTAAGAAATCTAATATTTTTATATATTAGTCACAATTCCATTAAGTATATTAAAATATATTTATTTTATATTTTGGAGGTTACCAAAGATTAAACTTATACTTGTACATTTATACAACAAGAATTGTACCAACAAAGCAATATCTATCAAAACACTCAAGGTTTACAAAATTATATTTTTATAATTTTTACAAGTTCATTATACCACTATAGTTCCAATAAAAATCTATTTTTAATTAACCCGGTACCCGATAACGCTAAATAGCTCAAACTATACACTAAACGGTACCCCGTAAAAACAATAGTGTACAAAAACTACACCACACTAACCACAAGGCTAGGTGGCCGGTTTTGGTAGTGTCTAGGACACTTGTTATCTTAAAATCATTCATATAAAAGCCTACACTTACCTAACTAGATCATACATGCAACTTTAAAAAAAAAAAAAAAAAAAAAAATTATCTCTTCCTCTTCTTCTCTCTAGCTCACGGCAACACCAAGAAAACAAGGAAAATCATCAAAGTTTTTCAAGTCAAGTGTTATTTCAAGTGTTAGTATAATCTATTACAAGGTTTTGCAATATAAACCTATAGATTATTAGGGTTTTTCCATCAAAATACACAAACTCTTCAAGTAAGTGAACCAATGTATTTTTCATAATCTTACATTATTTATACAATGTTCTATTCAATTTATTTCCACATGCAAGTGATATGTAATTTATACCACTCTATACAATTTTATATCATTTTTAAGCTTGTAAACATATATTATGTAAATCCATGGAGAAAGACTTGAAAATGATATTAGGGAACCCATGGCACTTTAAGAAGGTGCATGGTAGATTATGGGATTGTTGGAGTTGATTGGTTAAAGATTTGGACTAGTTATGAGTTAAGGAAACCATTTTTAACAATAGATATATGCTACTGATCTTATTTTAAAATTAGGAAAACTCAGTAGGTTTGGACCCATTTTTGACCCAAGATAAATAAAATACACTTTTAGATGAATCCACGGCCGAAAGAACGGATAAAAATGGACTTATAACGAAGAATTTATGCTAAAAACAAGTTGCACTAAATTTTATTTCGGACAATTTGGTACAGCCTGCACATTTTTGTAAAACCAGGAGAGTTGAGCAAATCATGGCCTATTTTTGACCATATAATCAGAAAGTTAACATTTTAAGGAAACCATGGCCGCTTGAACGGACTAAAATGAGTTTACGACGAAAAAGTTACGCCTAAAACAATATAC